>OY288111.1:3203913-3515888 GCA_958431115.1 Syrphus vitripennis
TGTATATTTTATAATAATATTATTGTTTCTTTGAAATGTTCGTTTTTGAATAATTAATACATATTAGAATTCAAAATATCGGCCCCTGTATGTTTCTGAAAATGATGTTTCTTAAAACGTCTTCGGGTTGCATTTTGCATATTTTTTTTCTTTCAAAAGATCTATAAATCTAAGCACCAAATTCAAAATTCTCAAAACCATTCGAATGAAAATTGTAAATTATCTCAAGCCATTAAAACAAAACAATTCAAAAAAAAAAAAAAAACAAACAAAAAACAATCAATCAGGAAAAAAAACCTAAAGAAAGAAAAACCACATATTGAAACAAATTTCGAACAATTAAATTTTTGTCTGAGGTTCAGTTTTTTCTTTTTTTTGCGCAAGATGTGTGTGGTATCGCTCAAAGGCGCGACAGATTTAAATTTAAAATTGTATCTATTATATACCTATACATAAAACACATTTGTTGTTATTTTGTCTTCTTTTATTTTTTTTTGCCTGATTTGTTACTGCGAACCAACAAAAACGACAAAAAAAGGAGAAAAAAACAAAAAAAAAAAACATAAAATCAAATTAAGTGTTATATTTTTAAAACATAAAACATTTATGCCCCGTTTTCGGTCATTTCGAAAAAAAAAATGCGAAACGTTTTTTTAGTTTTTTGCAAAAAATAAAGTTCTCTTTCATGGGTGTTTTTTTTTTTTTTTTTTTTTTTTATGTTAGATGCAAAAATCTTAGACTACAACTATGTTTTAATGCTTTGTCATTTTGTAGTAACTCTTAAGTTTCAGGGGATTGCAAAACAAAAAAAAAAACAATAATAATAATATTTGTATAAGAAACACAACCGATCGCTTCGAAATGCCGGGGGTAACTGGCAATGTGAATTCGAATTGCGAATAGATTTACATGCTGATGATGATGGGCTGGGTTTTACTGGCTGACTGGCTGGCTACTGGGGTACATTTTTTGCGGATGCCATTTAACAGCCAGCAGAGCAATAAATGCGAACGAACACGCTCCTCTCTGACTTTTGCTGCCTAGCTACAAGAGCGCGTCGTCTAAAAAATCAAAAAAAAAAAGACAATTAAAAAAAACAGCAAGACAAAAAACCTGTGCACTGATAGTAAGTGTTTTTTTTTGTTTACATTTGCAACAAACTTGCTATATTGTTTTTTTTTTTTAATTGATGATAAAAACTTCATCTATTGTGTGCAACAACAAGTCTGTTTGAAATAAAAAAAAAACTACTGATTATGGTTACCTATATTATACACTGTAAGCTTCGTTGGGTGTCAAAGTTGATAAAAAAAATGAGCGATAAAAATGGAAACATTTAGAATTTTTGGTAAAAATTAGTGAATTTTACCAGCTTATAGTGCATAGTGCACAGAATAAAACGATAAGGTTTTGTGGAGATTAAAAATAAAATGTTGATAGAAAAAAAATTGTATTGTGTACCTATTGTATTTTGCGTTGACCGCCATTTTTTAAAACGTGATCTCGAGAACGGCCCATCGATTGAAAATCTAATTATCTTTCTTTCTTGTATACTCGGAGTTGAAAAGCCTTAAATTCCAAGCTTTTTTGCTTATAAATTCCTAACGACTAATATTATGAAAAAAATATAACAGACATGCGGTTCAACTCTGAAGGTATAAGTCGTTTGAAAAAATTATGTATTCCAAAAAAGTGCTAACAAACTTCTAATATGACATGCCGTTCTCGAGATTAAGATTTAAACGCGTTTACTAACGCTCCAACTATTTTTTTTCTCGGTTTAGATTCAAAATTCAATAAAAGAAATTTACACATTATTTGGTAGTATTATATTTTCAAAAATGTAAGCAAATCTAAAATTGGTTAAAAATGGTGGAGTAAACAATTGATGAAGGCCGAAAACATTTTTTTTTTTCAAACTACTTTTTAACGATAACTTGAGATTTTGATATATTCAGTCATATTCTTACAACCTTTACTAGGCCACATGAATACTTACTTACTGTTTTCAGCAATTTGCTAAGAATTAACACAGAATCTTGAAATTTTCCAAGCCAATTTTTTTACTTGAATTTTAAAATGGTAACCTGGAAACAGTCCCATCGCTCGATACTGGTATTCTCTTCTTAATTCTCAAGGGCAATTTTTGGGGAAACAATCGTAGACTAAATAATCATAAGTTTACTCAAATGTATTGAATTTGAAACAGTAGGTAAACCTGAAAATAAATTAAATTAGAATTATGTAGTTGAGAAATATTTTCGAAAAAAAAAACGTTACCCGCCATATAACCAATTTTTTTTTTTGAAAATTCAACATTTTGAATTTTGTTCATGAGTGTATTTTATTTAATACTAAAAACCTGTGGTCATTATTTTTTTTTTTTGGAAAAAAATATTTTATGAAAAAAATGAGCTAACGGTTTTTGAAAAAAGTGACGTATACATACATGGCATCTGATGAAGTTTGAATCTCAAACTTCTTTTTTGGATTTATAAGGAATTTTATACTTACTTCTTCAGGACCACTCACCTAACGTAACGGTATACCTTCATCTTTTTTTTTTCTTTTCTTTTTCTGTACGTCAGCTCCCCATCTTAAATTCTAATTCCATAGACTATCTGCCTGTTTGAATTTTAATATTAATTCAAACATTTCCTTCATACGTAGATTGTGAGATCTATATAAGGTAATTGGATATTGAATAAAAATAAAAAAAAAACATGAAAAAAGTGATGGGTTTTCCTCAAAAAAAAAAAAAAAAAAAAATAAAGGGTGAAGATTTGACAGATAATTCAAAAGCTCTGAAAACCCAATTATACACGTGGACATATTGAAACAAAACTAAGGGGTGGCAATTGATGAGGAAGAAATGCGAATTAAAAATAAGAAAAAAAAAATAAAACTTAGCACCTTAAGAAACCATTAAAGTGCGTACAAAGAAACATAACTCTGAATGAAATTAATTGAAACGGTACCAGCATATAATATCATCGCTTCGGATTACCCTTTGTTTAAACGGACACATCACACATTCCTTTCTTAACGCCTTAACTATGGAACCACCCGTAACACTGATGATAGAAATATATTGATGATTACTCATGCATACATTTGTGTAGATATAGCGAAAAAATTATTTCATACTATTGGGGGGTTACCTCACTCAACAATTTTGCATTGAGTCTAATGGGATGTTTTTATATAACTATTTGACTATTTTTTTTTTTTTTTTTATAAAAATTTATGTAGGAAATTATAATTTGTTCATGCCAATAAAAAGGTACAAACTTATTCGATGAATATTGCATTTGGGTTGGACATGATTTTTTGTTAATCAGTTTGAGTAAAAACCGGGGCTAAAAGCCCCAAAAAAATCAAATAACAATAAAGTGAGACTAGCGACACACAATAAAGAGTCATTCATATGAGCTGCGACATGCGTCTGCGAGTAATTCTGTTAAAGCTTTTTCTAAAGCAAACATCAACTTATTCTTATTTAAATTGTTTGATTAAGTGAATAAATGAACATATTAACAAATTTAAATACATGAAATTGCGTATAATTAGTTAAAACTACAAATAAAACACATTTCAGTATATGCCATGCGACAAACAACTGCGATCTGCGAACCTATAAATGTGAATTCGCAGTCCACAAAACCAAGACGCATTCCACAGAGCTGCGAACAAATATTTATTTCGCAAGAGCTTAACCAGAAAAAAAAGTTTGTCTGGCTTTTGTGTTGTCTTTGTCTGGTTCGCAGCTGTCTGCGACCGCACTCATATGAATGAAGTGTCAAATTCTGCGACCATTTGCAATTCGCAGACGCAGGTCGCAGTTTATATGAATGGAGCTTAGCACCTTAAAAAATGTCCATAAAGTGTGAATTTAGTAAGACCTTCATCTGGTACTGATCCTGGACTGGTCAGAAATTATCAGGTCAGAGCTATACGTAAGTATTCCGAGAACTAACAAAGTAATGCAGCAAACTCTACGATTGCAAAGTTGGAAATATGATCGGTATAACTTGTGACCTGGTAGAGATTACGAAAAGAAGATGAATAGAAATTCAAAAGCATACGGAGAGAAAAAAAAACGCTTGGTAACGCCTTGGCAATTTCAAAGTCCAGGGACCATTTGATGTTTTATGAAATTGGATGCAAGGAAATGTGTGGAATATTGTCAGCGCTTATGTATGTACCTTGATTTGGATGTGAACAGCCGTAAAAAGAAATCCAAAGCATTGATGAACAGGGAAAAACGGCTTTCAAAACTTGGTCATTGTATCCCTCTCATAACAGATGCACATATCGGAATGGTGTGAAAAATTGTGCCAAACTTCAAGCAGTGCGAGAAGTATGCATCGAGAATTGGAGGAAATGTCTGCAGACGTTTCCACAACGGGCTGGACAAATGCTGTTTTTCATCCACTCGGAAAGAGACTGAAGAAGGATAGCAATTGATGGGACAGCTGATTTGTGTATTTCGAGTTCTTTAAGGATACCTACGATCCCAAAATAATATTCGTCCCATGCAATCGTTAGCCGCAAATTAAATCTGCAAGCAAATTTCATACCCTGCCTTGCGAGCTTTTACCTTAAAAGTGACATTAGAAACGAGTGTTGGAATTAACAATGAAGTACAATTATTATCGGCAGATTATTTTCACAGAATTCACTGGAAGGTGGTAATTGAATAGCCCTTTTTAAACGAAATTTTAGTCGTTCTCTTTCCCTCCCGCCCACTTAAAAATTCTGGATACGCACTTGCCTACAAAGTTCTTATATGCATATCTATCCTCAAAATTCCTCTTACAACAATTACATTCTTTTGATTTTGTTTTTGTTTTAAACAGATAAGGCCGGACATACATATGTTTCAAGTAAAAGATATACCACATTTTAATATCCATACAAAATATGTTCACATAGTATGAGTCGAGCAATCATTCCGATCACCACTTTAGCACAGTTCTTTCCAATAAACAAAAAAAAAAAAAACAATATGTTTTTACTATTTCGATTTATCGTTTTTATTATTTTAACGTATTTAACCATTATTGTTGTGGTAAACGCACAACGAACTCAACGCGGTCAACGGTTACGATCATGTTCAACAGTTAATGTGCCAAATGCAGTTGTTCGTTTTAAGCATAATAATAAAATTATGCGTATAAATTGTGTTTCAGGATTTTCTTTGCAAGGAGGTAATATTGTCGGTTGTGAAAATGGAAAATGGAATGCAGAAATTCCTGTTTGTGCAAGTAAGAGTTTAAGTTAACAAAGTTTTAATTTTATTTTGTTATAAATTAATTAAAAGTTCTTCTTTTAAGGTAAGGCCGCACTAAGCGGAACTGTGCGCGACAAATTATTATTCGTATAAAATTGTTTGAGCCATATCACACTAAGAGCGCTTATTCACACAGTTTCCGTTACATGTAGTGCGATATTACTATTGATACTATTATAGTTTAGTTATTCTGTATTGTATTTTTAAACATTGTCTAACTTTAGACAAATGTCCAACTCTGGAAAATGTGTGTTAGACACAAGAGTAGGGTGTCTAAGCCGTATAACGTCATATTTACTTTTACTAAATAGAGCATATGTATTTCCACAAACATGTAAATAGTTAGACAGTGTCTAAGTAGACGAAAATTTAATAAATACCATTTTAACAGAACTATTATAAAATATGGACAAACTTTTCAACCAGATAAGTAAAAAATAAGAAACTTTTTAAAATCCATACTCGTCGTATTTTTTTGTTATCTATTCATGACAATAATAAATAATTTCAAAGAACATAGCAAATTCATTAATCGACATGATTAATTTATAACATTTGATTTTCTAAAAAAAAAAATAAGATAAATACATAAATGAGAATGATAACTTTATATTAAATAAACATTTCCGGTTCGGTGTAAGGTCGATATACCCTTGAAATGCCGTTTTGGAAATTCAAAAAATAGATAACATATTTTTCAAGATTAAAAAAAAAAAATATGCAACCGAACTAAACGGCATGCATGAGTTAATTGAAAAGATAACAATGAAAGATCTTACTTATGGAATACAATGCACTATTCATGTTTAAAACATTTCACACAAAAGGAGCAGATAAATATTTTGCATTCTTTCTTAGAACGGAACTGTAGGTAGGTACAACTGAGATAAACTTAAGAAAGGCTATAGTAATATTTAATGGAATTATAGATACTTGAAAAACATGTACAACAAAATATTGGATTTTAAATTTTTACAGAAGAAGGATGTAGGAAGCCTGAAACTCCTCAAAATGGTTTAGTAATGCCAACTCGCTATAAAGCTAATCTATACTGCAAAGAACATTACAAATTAATAGGCGGCAGAATAACGTACTGCAATGGAACTCACTGGGATCGACCCTTAGGAAAATGTCAAGGTAAATCTATCTTTTATATTTTCTAAAATAAAAACAAAAAAATTAATTTTCCTAGAAACAAGCGATAAAATTCAATTGGCATGTGATTTTGAATCGGATGATTTATGCGGTTGGTCACACGACGAAACACATAATTTCGATTGGAAACGAGTCATGGCTGCAAATTTATTTCAGCAATTACGAACTGGCCCACAACATGATCATACAACATTTACAGCTAACTCAGGGCATTATATGTTGATGGAGAGTTTTGATCAATTGCCACATACCGTTGCCCGTTTAGTTTCGCCAATTTATTCAAAAGCCTTAACAAAAACATTTGGGTGTTTTCGATTTTTCTATTTTATGTATGGAGCAGCAGTTGGAAGTTTGAATGTTTACGTCAAACCTGTATCGATTGATATTGAAGAAATATTGCAGGAATCACGGTGATTTTTTATTTCAAAATCTAAAAAACGGTTAATCATATTTTGAGTATTAAGTTGGTTTCTTTAAATATTTTGAAAATCGTTTTTATTCCCTAAAAATTGTTTTAAATATTTTTATTAAATATGTACCTACATATATTTGTTTAATCTCATTGCTCTCCCATAACAGATACAAACTATTTAGTATGAGTGGAAATCAAAAAAACATTTGGAAAGAGGGTTTGTTCACCATAAAACAATCTAAAGAGGATTTTCAAATTGTCATTGAAGGTACAGCTGGTATAAATCATTTAAGTGATATTGCCATTGATGATGTAGAACTTATGCAATATTCCGAATGTGCTATATCTTCTTCAACTGCAATAACAAAATCTCCGGAGTTTACAGGTTAGGTTTACGACTTTAATGTTGGATTGTAGCAATATTGAAAAGGCTTTCAAATGGCGTGTTTTGTGTGGAACAAACTTCATTATATGACTTTATTGCCTGTTAAAGCGTTTGGTATAACCGTTAATAAAAGCAGATTTCAAAAATCCTTTTTAACAATTAAAAAAGCATTTATGTCCTAAAATGATGTTTCGACCATAAAAAATGCGAAATTAAAATTTAAAAGTTTAAATATTTATGAAACCTAGCAAAAATTTGATTAATGTAACATTTTATACGTGTGACAATTTCAATTATATTTTTAATAGAAAATTAACAATCTACTTTCAGATTATGCAATTTTTGATGTGCAATCTTGTGAAAACCGTTGCAGTGAAACCAGTTCTTTAAGCTTCGGCGTGGTGAATAAAAAAGGTGTATTTTATAAATCCTGCGATTGTCATGAAGAATGTGAAACTATAAACACATGCTGTCCCAATTATCGATCAATCTGTGAATTTGGTAAATTTTATGTTAGTAACATAAAAAGAAAAAAAAAATAATTTTTGTTGGTTGATTTTGAAAATTTAAATTATTATGATTTCTGTAGTGAATTCTGTGCATAGAAGCATTATGCTAAATAATCTTCTAGCTTTCTCCGCCAAATGCTTCCAGGTCGGTCGAAGTCTGTCTGTCTGCGTAAGAGTCATGGCTTTTTGCCCTCAATGCACTTGTTACCCTTTCGAAGCGTATGGTCCATTCACTACCATTGACGTCTTCGTATGATAGAGCTAATGGTTTCCCGATCTTTTCCCAAATAATGTTCATCATTGGATGGTACGGTTGGGTCAGAAAAGGTCAAGTCGGCCATATTTCACACAGGTAAAATGAATCAGCTTCCCTTTTTTAAGTTCTTAATTCACGAAATGTCAGTTTAACTTGCTGGAGGTGTGAACATTCACTCCCGAAAACAAAAGTTAACGAAAGGGAAGAAAGTGCTATCATTGATTTTCATTTACATCCGACTAGCGTCCGTTTGTTATTGTTGGCTCAAATTACAATATTTCTACCCAACCGTCAAAACTGACAGCTTGAGAACTTTTGTGTTGCACAGTTTTAAAAATTATTTGACCAAATTTCATAATTTCTTACCATACCACCATAGAATCTCTAGTTTCTGTCAGATGTCACATATGAAACCATATTAGTAACGAAAAAAAATTTCCTTGATTTATTTGTATTAATTTTATTTTTATAAAGGCAGCAACGCCGAGCAAACAACAACAGAATTATTGGATTCTGGAACATTCTTTCCGTCAATTATGGAAAATCCAATCCTACGAACAACAAGTACAACTTCTTCATTGCCAATCACACAAACTAAAACTACTCCAACTACTACTTCGACCACTAAAAGAACAACAACAACTACAACCACTGCTTCTACTGCAATTGCAAAGATTCCAACCACAGACGTTCATAGCCATTCGACTTTAGCATTTGACGAAGTTAACATATCTGAAATAGAAATAGCAAGAACAACTCAATTGATAACTGAGCTGCCAAAAATAGTTACATCTAATACTACAAAGTTTCCAGAAACCAGTTCGACTCAAGCTATGCCTTCGTCTCTAACTCAAGCCATTCATATAAATGTAACAGAATCAACTGAATTTAATCCAACAACAACAGAAAACATTTTGCTTTTACGAAAAGGTAATTATTAAAAATAAATACAAATTTATTAGACATGCGTAATTCGCAAATGAACAGTTCAGTAAACCCTTTGTATATGAAAACTATAGTACTATCATGGTGGAAGTCGAATGGGGCGACATCTAATGTATACCTGCAATCCTTACTCTTTTTTTTTGCGGAGAGCTTATGGAGGTTTTAAATGATATTTATTGATATTTTTTGGATGCAATAATCCAAAAAATAGTCTCCTTTTGCTCCTACCACCAATTTTCGATGCTTAAAGACTCCTCAAATCGGATTTTACACCTCAAGTTTTGCAGCGCCATCACCAGGACCTTTGCAACCCTAAAAAAACTCGCCATGATAGTACTATAGTTTTTATATACAAAGGTAAACCGAGTTCAGGTAGCTAGTTTCCTAGTTTCCAAGTCATTGTTCGTTAAGTTTTTATTTAATCGCGGTTTTCTAAAATCAGTAAGATTTTAATTTAGATAAAAATTTGTTCGTTCACTTTTTTTTTCTAAAATTAAATGTTGAAAAAAAATTTGTCGAGAAACATTGGTTAAAATTTTGTAAATGTTTTTTTTTACAGACAAGTTTATTACCTGGGAGGTACAGAAATATAAAGCTAAAAGACAAAACGACAGTGATTCCACTTCATTGGTATTAAATTTTACTTTGGTTGCAATCGCTGTTTTGATTGTTATGCTGGCAATCAAACATCGCAAACTGATTAAAACATTTAAACATCGCCATCTTAGCCGATGTCTTAAGGAAGACAACGAAGACGCTACTGTTTTAATATATAATCAAAACAACGATTTGTAAGGATTTCACAGAAAACTGATGACCGAGATGTAAAAAAATTTACTTAATTAGGTATATAATACAAAAATGTAAACAAGTAAAATAAATGTTTTTAATTTGAGCTTTCTGAACATTTTATTAAACCAATATGGAGAATTGTAATGACAGAACCCGAAGACTTTCGGTAGCTATATGTAACTTTGTAACAGTTAAGTAAATAATGAAAAATGTCAGAACGATTTTTGAAGAACCTTAAATTTTCTGTACAAAAAAGTTATTTGGGTTGTTTGAAAACTTGTTTTTGTTAAGTTATAGAAATCCAAGTAGGAACATGTGCGTTTTCTTCCATACAAACTTATGGAAAATAAAAAAGTGCGTAAAAGAGGGTCTAAACGTTTGCTTATGACCATTTTAGTTTGCTAACTTATGTGTTCGAAGAAAAGATTACTTCACTACTGAAACGCATATAATTTTTTGGGCGTTGCGAATCCTTTTTCATCGACCTAAAATTTTGTGAGCTCATCAGTATACGAACAAATTTAAATAAAAAAAAAATAAAAAAAAAGAAAAACAAACATACCTACATACATACCTGTATAGGTACCTAACTTACTGACTGAATACAATGTTTGCCCGTCTTGACTGCTAGGGCTAGACGTGACACTTGCAAAATATATTAATTGTCTGTTGGAAAAAAAACGCCCTCTGGGCGTAAGAACACTATGACAGAAGAAAAACGTAGTTTTCATGCAAACTATCGATAACATGCATAAAATTATCGCTTCAAGGATAGAGATGCTATCCGTGCCTAAGTTAAGCCCCGAGAACTCCCTGGGTTTAACTAAACACCTCTTACTTCGGGATCAAAAAAAAAAAAAAGACACGACTATTCAACAAACGGGACTTTCATTCAAGCAGCAATAAAAACCAAAAATTCAAGCCCAAATAAAAAAAAACTTTAAAAATATTCAAGTATTTCTTATTTGATTGTGCATTTGTGATTTATTTGCATTTTATAAATATTAATAATAAAAAATACGGAAATACTATCTAATAATAATAGCCGTGATTATAACTTGTTGATTTGTTTGTTTTTCTAATCTGTCAAATGAGACGCGCGTGAAAATTTAAAAATTAAACAACTTCCAGCATTGCTTCCGCTGCTGCGTCTTCATTCTATTCACCTTTTCAGCCATATAGATTACACAGTGTTAAAGTAACTTGGTTAGAATGAATCGCAAAAAAAAACTTTTATTGATAACATTTTTCCTGTTAATTTAAATTTTGGAAATCAAAACAAACAAATGAACAATAATACATCGTAATTTAATTTTCTCCCCCATATTTGTATAACATATAAAGAATTTATTATTAATATTATTTTTTTTTAACATCGAAATTATATACCTACACATAAAAAACTTCATTTATAGATTATTCATAATAAAAATGGTAATTGAATGTAACAATTTTTTTTTCGTAAGAAACATTTTATATATTTTTTTCTATATAATATATAATATATATTTTATTCTTTGTTTTTTTTTTTTTAATTTTAATTTTTAGGCATGAATTTAATACTATTCGCTTTCTTTGGAACCACTTTCAGTTTTTTTCAGTTTATCACTTTCTTCCTCGGATGAGGCATTTTTTTTGCGTAATTGATTCCAGGACTGAACATCGGCAGTGCCATAGATTTGGAACATGAAATAAGTACAAATTGCTATTATACATGAAACCCAGAACACGTGGCGCCATTCGTCTATTGATTTCTATAAAGAATGTTAAAAAGAATTAAAGTAATTTGAAAATAAAATATTACAAATTGTGCAAAATTAAAAACTAGTCATAACTAGTTTTGAGAACCCCAATTTCGTCTCAGAGAATAAAAACACAGAGTTTTTTGTATAAACTAGGATCTTGCATAACATGCCAGTCGGCAGAGTCAAAAATTTATATCTATAATTCCATCTCAAATCTTATCATTGGGTAAAATTTAAGTTTAAAATAATTTTTATTTTGTGCACTGCTGTAAGTGTTGTGCGTTGGCCGTCTAGCCATCTGGCAATTTCCATTATTTTGTCAAATTCTGGCAGCTTAATTGGCAAAAATTAACATTTGTATTATTTTGTAATAAGAAATATTTTTAACTTATTACTACACAGTATTAATTTAAAATAAAAAAAATTAGTACGGAAAATCTATTAGCATAGGTAGTTAAATTTTGATTTAGAGAAAAATTTAAAACAAAACCCGTAGTTTTTTTTTGCAAAAACACCTATCTCAAATTTTATGATTGAAATGAAAAATGAATGAACTTAAAGTGTGAAAAAACAAAATGGTGCATCTATAAGTATTCTGCGTTGACTGTCATTTGAAAAAAGAACGTTTTAATCCTTTTATCGAGAATCGCTCATCCTATAAGAAATTTTTTTAGCACGCTTTTGATAAGAAGTTCAAGTACATATCTTTCTTTTTGTTTTTTGTTTAAAAATTTTTTAAAAGGACTTCAAATAACGCCATTTTTTTAACAATCAACTCAAGGGAAATCTTTACGACTCAATGAGGAACGATTTTTTGGCGAATACCAGCCTTAGACATCTACAAACAGAGAAAGAGAGAGAGAGAGAGAGAGAGAGAGGGAGAGAGAGCGAGTGATTTATTGTTCCCTTTGAGTTATGAGGTTTTTTTCTGCAATATTTTTGTATAAAAAGAAAAAAAATTACCTCATCAACAACAATAAGTCCAGTTATTACAGGCGATAAAAACGAAGCAGACATATGTATAGTTTGTGCAAAAGCCAATACCGGACCAGCTAAATTAGGTGCTATATCCACAATACTAGCCATTGCACCGGCATAAGATGCTGTCACAAATGTCACAGCTATAAACCACACAACCAGAACAAGTATTATATTATCAATGTAACCAATAAAAAGCAATAGAACTCCTGGAATGATTTGTGAAGCAGCAGTAAATAGCTTGCGAACATTTGTTAGGCTCATTATTTGGCTGCAAACGAGCTTATCAGCAGCATAACAAAAGAACACCGACGATACGTACGAGCATAAAAATGGCAAACCAGATAGTAATCCGTTCGATTGATAATGCAAGCCCAGTATTTGTTTCATGAATATCGGCCCGGATAGTATAAATTGATAATGCACCCATATTCGTCCGAATGTGGTTATACCAATTGCCCAAACTGGCAACGATGTGAATATGCTCTTCCATGGAACTCGCATCCCTTGAGATTCTTTAACTTCACGACTCACATTTACTTCGATATATTCCAGTTCACTGGGCGAAATGCGCGGATGTTCTTTAGGACTATTGAAAGCTAGCAAATACCACATTATACACCACAGCATTGCCAGACTTCCAGTTGTATAAAAGACATATGGCCAGCCAAAATGATCAATTATAAAACCGCACAATGGATAAGTGAGACCGATCCCAATGCTGAATCCCTGAAAGCTGGACATGAATCTGCTGCGCTCGGCCAGGGGAATCCAAAATCCAACCAATGCATACATTGCTGGCCAGGTAAGACCCGAGGCAAAGCCTTGTATTGAACGTAAGACGACTACGGCGACATAATGAAGATCGGCAGCATATGGTATTAGGAAGCTGCAGCAGCCTGTAGCAAATTGTGACCAACCGAATACTTTTTTTGTACCGAAATATTGGGTTGCAATACCACCTGCCACCTGCAAGAAAACAAAAACAAAAACAATAACACACAAAAAAGTTAATCATGTTATTGTTTTTTTAATATAATTATTTATACAAACAAAATATTACTTGGGATAGCACATAGCACCAATAGAATGAGCCCAAAATCGCCCCTTTAGTCGTGGAATCCCAGTCATATTGATGATAAGTAACATTTTTCTGTCAAAGTTTTAAGAAGAAAAAAAAAAACAATTTATTAAATATAAATTTCATAGCAATCGTTGCTTCCCTTTTGCACGAACTAAGATAATAAACAATAATACGAAAATTTATTTATTTTGATATTTGATATTGATAATTAATTATCTGGACTTAGTTGAAGTCCATTTGATCTTTATAAATTCTGAAGTTGGAGAGAAATATTTTTTATTTTTTATTTGTCTGTTTGTTTCATTTTAATTATTATTTTATTGTTCTCTACCATTTGGATTGTCTTAAAACTTTAGATTAGACCAACTAACGACAAAATTTATCTGTGAAAAAAAAAAATTTAACATTATTTCGCATTCTAAATAGAGATAAGACTTTGAAAAATTACTAGATTACAATTTGAACAATAACGATTTTCGAATGGAATAGAAACCCCATCTTTGATTGAGGTTTTCGAACCTTTGTCAAAACTCGAAAAAGCAGAATTATACTCTCTCTATCGATCGAGAAGTTAATACAAGAAAAATCGTAAGTTTGGCTGCCAGAGGGCAGTTTATTTTTCAAAGCCATATAAAATGATTTGAAAATCAAAAATAAATCAATTTATTTTGCCCAGTTGGAATGAAAAAGAAGGAAAGAAAATAAAATCAATTCGGTGTTCGATTCACCGACCGTCCAGGGTGTGGGGCAGTCTGTTCACAATTTTTTTTCAAAAAATCAAACAGTTCCAAATCTATTTCATCATATTGACGCATTTCTATTAATTTTTTACTTTTCATTTTAAGTTTATAAATTATAAGCTTTCTGTTGGTAAATATTTTTTGTACATACCTTATTTTTAAATATCTTATCGAATCCATCGATGTTAGTAAAATTTTTGACGGAACTGCTTGTATTTGTACTTGTTGTGTTTAATATTATATTATTATTATTATACAGTAAGGAATTGGAATTTGAATTTGAATTTGAATCAAAATTGGAATTAGAATTGTTACTTAAATTATTATTTTGTAAGTACGGTTGATTTGTATAATTTGTAAGTGAATTTTGTGTTGTGACATCATTAAGTACTGTTGTTGTTGTTATTGTTGAAGTTTCATTTACTCTAACCATTGCTACGAGTGCAAAGTTAATATCATTTCGCATCATAAACGAAACTAAAAATCCTGACCATGACAAAAAATAAAGAACCATTCGAGATGGAACTTTAGCTGAAAATAGATTTTGCAACAAAAGAAATTTTATGTTTATTTGTATTTTTTAATAATTTTTTTTTATTTACCACCAAGTGCATAGCAGAAATTAGTTTTTCGCTGATGAATAAGACCATCTTCGGGGGAGTACATTATGGATTGGCGATGATTGTTATATTTGGTTTCTTTATGCATTTGCTTTGTTGTTTGTTTGTTTGTTTTTTTTTTCTATTGAAACTAGGAGATATTATAAATTTATGGAGAATCATTTTAATTTAACAATTTATAAATAATACAAAATATGAGAAACAAAACAACAAGAAATATTTTTTCTTACATTAATTGCCCCCTCTATATCTTTTATGTTCTCACGGTGAAACTCAGGCACGGCTAGAAAAAAATGAGTGCTTTGTTTTTGTTTACTTATTTTAAGTATCTCATGTGTCAACTATCTATATTTTCCAAGATGATAGTGAAGAAGTCTTTGATTCCAAAATATTGGTCTTTTGTTTTTTTGTCATAGTACCTCTTCACATAGACCTCATTCAAAAGCATTGTCCTATAGGTCTGAAAGAAAAATTAGAGTTTATAACGGTATACGATGATCGATTAAAAATAAAAATGTAGTTTTTTCTTGTGTAAGGTCAAAAAATCTTCAAAAAATTAAATTAAAAAAAAAAAACACGTTCACAGCAATTGACATGGCAAATAGCAAATTGTGAAAACGAATTGACGGCACCTGGTAGTCAGTTTGTTTCGATTGTTCACGCTATTCTATTGCTCTTTTCACAAACCACAATATTTCCCATTCATTTAATCCAGATTAAAACATTACTGCAGATGTATTCAATTCAGTTCCATATCATTCACGTATTTAATCCAAACATTAATCCAATTTTCTGATGTTATGTCAGATTAATATAATTGGACGAATTTTTGGATTAAAAGTTCATTTTAATTCAAGACTGTTATTGGTTGTCACTGTTAAATTCAAAAAAATGTCATGTTTCGATTTTTTTACAGTAAGTAAACAATTTTTTCACAAAATCGGGATAGAAAATTACCTTCGCCCATGCGACATCAGAATCACATTAAGTTCATAGGCTAGTACTATAAGTTATAGGTATCACTTACGCTTTGATGTGCAAGTAGATAAGAGTTCCATTTAAAATTATATTTGTTCTAGCATTTTTATTCCAATCAATTTAAACATATATACTCGTAGCATACATGCAGGTACGAGTATACAAAGATTAATTAAAATCGTTAAAGCGGTTTTCGTTAAAAAAAAAAAAAAAAACCGGCAATACAATGAAGTTCTAATAGAAAACACTCACGTTTTTATCCGAAACCAATGGTTGTTTTATAGAGTAATAATTTATAAGCACTGATGGAAAGAATATACTTCTGTCTGCTTTCAAGCACACATTTTCATTAATTAAACAACTCCTCAATATAATTTATTTCAAATAAAATATTTTTTTTTGAATAATTATTCAAATAATCACATGGCAAAAAATAGTGGCTAACGCGTGTTCTAATTCACACGTGATTAAATTTAATTCAAAGGCCATAATTAAAATCACCATAACAATTATAGATTTTTTTGTAGTTGAATAAATAAACTCGTACAAAGAGAACCAAATAGAATAATCAATTTCAAAGGCACGCTAACTACTGAGTTTAAAATCGCAATTTTTATAAAACTATATTTGTTTTCATTCTTTTTTTTTATAAAACTGTTTTACTGAACCATTTAGAATGTAATAATGATGATGATGATGATGATATGATGATTTAACTCACTGTGCTTGTTGATCTGAGTGGTTGGTTATTAACAACTCTCTCATTGCCGGATATATTTGTATTTCTGATGTTCGATATAGCTAATATCTACACTATTTCACAATGTTATGAATTACGAATGGAACAATAATTAAATTGAATTAAATATTTATATCAACATATCGTAGCTGTAGGTACTCATGATATATATGTACATGATGTGTTGAATTTTTATAAATATTAGTACTTGTGTTGGAAAATTAAATTTTAATTTTATTTTAATTGAACGTTATAGATATCCAATTTGAAATATAAGCAACAAACAACAAATATTCAGTTAATTCATATAGACGGAAGTATATGATGAATGATGAATGATGAATGTTGTTTGTTATGGTTTCAAATTAATATTCTTGAATTGATAATTAAACCGCGTTATCTTATTAACTATGGTGGTTTGGTGAGCATACAAAAACAAACAGGAATGGTAAAATTGATTGACTGTTTATTAAAACATCATATTATCTTAAGGAAGGGTAAACTGCCAATGACAACAACAAACAATAACAGAAAAAAACACAACCGAAAAGTAATGACAAATTCTAATCTATCATCCACCAGTGTCGTTATATAAAACACATTTTTCAACCGGCTAGGTGGCAACGACGACGACGCGACGCACTGTAGGACGAATTGTGTTTTTTAGTAGACCTAAATATGCAGGAATTTGAATCAAAGAAAAGAGAAGAGAAAAAACTTGAATCTGAACAAATTAGGTGGGAGGGGCAAGTTTATAACAAAATGATTTAATGCAGTGCATTTATGAATATACTCCGAGTATATGCCACAAATATTTTAAATTACCTTTTTTTCTGTTTTAAGACTTAAAAGTATGTTAAATTTTCAAAAGCGTAAATGTTAATGCATAACAGAAATAAGCGTGAACGTTTGCAACAAAAAAAAAATTGCTGGAATTTTTCGGAGAATATTTTGGCACCCTATAAGGCCATTTTGAAATCCAGAATTTTAAAATACAGTGGTATGTATTAACACAATTTCAAAACACAGAATTTAGATTTCTTTCAGAATACAAAAATTAAGAAACACAAAATTTTAGAAACTAAATTTTGGTATTTACATAATTTTGAATTTACAGTTTGTTAAAATATAGATGTTAAGCATTTTGTGATAAAAATTTTGACACTTACCGAATTATGAGGGAATTTATCCTTAAATTTAAATACCTCACTTGAAAATTAGATAAATTATTGTGTCTAATTTTCCTATAACAAATAAGATAATGTTTAAACAAGATATCATCAGTCATATAACATCTAATATTTACCTATCGCAAGCCACAAAAAACAACAGAAACAAAATATATAACAACACTGTCCACTGTCTTCTTGTCCGTGTCACACTTTTTTTTGTCGCAGTTTTGAATAAAGCAATATAACTTCTTTTTTTGTTGTTGTTCTTTGTTTAGCAACAAAATATCTATGTATATATGCTGCAGAATTGATAACCTTGAAAAATATTCAAACGAGTCCAACAACGTGTAAAAAAAAAACCAACTAAATCGTTGGGCAAAAAATTGCAAATATTAGGGTTACCTACTCAACATCGTCATCTTCTTCACCAATAGCATCGAACATCAAAGCAAAAAACAACAAAAAAAAAGCCTACAACTGTGTAACAATATAATTTAGAGAGAAGCTGACGAATGAATTTCTTTGTAACTACATAATAATTTTCATTTAACAAAAACACAACAATTTTTTGCAAATTTTTAGTAGTTCGTTTTTTTTTTCTTCTAATGTTTATAAATCAGAAATAAACAGTACTAGTGTGAAAAAAGTGTTAAGGTCAACGCACATAATTTATGGCATTTAAAGTAACAGCTTACCTCTTAATCCCTAAACATGAGGAATTTATAATCAAAATTGTGTAGGTAGATGGTTTTTTTTTTTATTTTTGGTTCAAATTTATTTCCTGCTTTGTTTTTATCTTCGACTTTTATTCATTCACAAATATTCCTCGACAAACAGACGAAAGATGTTTTTTTTATGTGTGGTTTGTGCACCCACGAGATAATGCTGAATAAATCGATTTCCGACCACAAAAAAAAACTATCAAACACTCAACTTGTCACATTTGAATGATTCCAAAACCCACCACAAGTTCAATATTACTCCATCAATGAGACAGGAACATACATATATACAAAAAATGTTTTTTAAATTCTCTTTTTGAGGTATTTCAAGTTAACAAAAAAAGAAAAATAACTAACACTTAACAAGGGAAAACTTAAAATTTCAATTTAAACAAAAAAAAAAAACGAAAATAAAGCCAACAAAACTTAAAGAAAAAAAAAGTGAGATGTCTGTCTGATTGTTCTTATTCTGATGATAAGGTTTCGCTGCACGGATGGCACACACTCTGTTCACCAGCACCACTCATCCTCCTTTGAAATGCCATACGACGACTGAAAAAAATACTCGGAGAGCTTCGCGATAAAAACACAAACTGTGCGAAACAGCGAAAGTAAACTTAAATGACAATTTTTTTTTTCTTTCTTTTTTTTGTATTAAAATATTCACCCCTTACTCGTAAGACCCAAACCCCTCATTCAACCAAAGGGTTGCCAAACTGTGTTATTATAATTTGTTTGTACTTTAAGGGATTTTTGTATTAAAGAATAAATTATAAAAATTGTATGGATTGTGCCGGTGCGGTGTCCTGGAAAAAAATTCTGTGTTTGAAAAATAAAATTCTCTTAAAAAAACTGCAAAATTTTATGATTTTCTAGATTTTTTAAGTCATCGTCATTGTAGCCATCCTTAAATGGAATTTGACAGTTTATGGCTTGACAGCTAGTCAATGAACTATATTTTGGGAAAAGAGGTGTATTTTGTTCCAAGTTTCACTCAGTGTGCATCTGATTTGGTCGTTGAATCTAGGTTTAATTTTGTGTTCAATTTTACGATTTTTTTCAATATAAAACCGTTTTGATAATGTACCTACTTCTGATAATGTAAGTCCGCACTTTTTGTCATCATCAAAACGATTTCTCTTTTTTCCACAGATTTACAGAATTTTCAAAAACAAAATTTTGAGCAAACAGACTTTTGAGGGAGCGGGTCATAAAATTCTGTTTGAAAAAAAAAATTTACTGCAAAATTCTGTATGGGAAAATTGAAATGAAAATGAAAATTGGCGTCCTGTCGTTTTAATGGATAAAAAAAAGTCTTCTTTAATGACAAATTGTCATTAAATTTCTCAACACAATGATGAAAGAGCGTCAAAATAAGAATAAAAATAATCTGAAAAGTAAAAAAATCGTATAAGAAACTTCAAGCACGGTGTGGCGCCATCTATCGTCAAAACAAAAATCTGGAAAATTAAGTGGATTTTTAAAAAATTATTTTGAAATATTCCACTTAGAAGATCAAGTTTTAATAATTATAATAAACTTTTGCATAGCCATACACTTTTCGGAATACAACAACCCGGATTAACACCCTATCAAAGTTAAAGCAGAAGCAGAGGCAACCTAGGCAAGGCAAGGCCAACTAAAAACCCAATAGAGGACATTCATGTTAATTCTTTATAGTTAATATTATTTTATTAATCATTATTTCGGGTTGTACCCAATTTTTGTTTGCGGAAGTTTTTTTTTTTTTTTTTTGCTGATATTTTGTGTTATGCTTAAATTAACAAAAACAACTGAATTTTGAAATCAAATAATTTAAATGGAGAATATGATCGAAAATTAACAGAAAATTTAAACACGTTACAATGAAAGTTTTCAGTGGCGTAGTAAGGTGGTGGCTAAAGGGGAAGCAGCGCCGCGCCATCAAAGTTTGAGAGGTTAGTTATGGTACTATTATGCAACTTCCTCATTGTTTTGAAACATGTAAAATATAATAAAGCCCAGAAAAATTGGACAAAAAAACACAAAAAAAAGGCTAGCTCAAAAATTCACAATCAACAAACCATTTTATTTATGTCTAGATGCCCTCAAGGGTAAATTAAAATTTTCTCTAAGCCAATATAAATTACTTGGGTAAATGGAAAAGAAAAAAATGACAAATCAAATATCATCTGATGAATGATGATATTTGAGGTGTTTGATGAAAAATCAAAACCCGAGTAACCCCGAGTGTTTGACACGTGGAGAGCCCTCTGGAATGTAGAAAACCGAACAAATTATATACATATCAGTAAATAAAACATTAGGTTACTAGGTCGTCAGTTGAAGAACAAAAATTATTGCTGTTGCCAGTTCAGTTGATTTGAACCAATTAAGTAGCAAACCATAGTTTGACTTAGGTTAAGAGACTGAAAAAGAAGCGCTTTCCGAACACTGAAACGAAGAATTGAGCCACAAATGCGCTATCAACATTTTGATTTCTGTACTAAGCTGTCAATTATATTTCTCAGGAACGGAAAAGTGCCCTTACTATCGACATTCAAAGTAAACGAAAGCTTGGTTTGGATGACTGGAAACAGCGTGATCGGTATCGTAGAGGATGGAAGACCATCTTGTCTCTGACAGTGGCGCTTCATGAGTTAATTTTTACTCGATCAATTAAATCCATAACTGTGGTTATTTAATCGTAAGTAATGATTCAAAAAATATTATTGTTAATTAGACTCAAGTTTATAATATATTTATAAGGTTTGAGTTAAGCCGTTACTATACTATATTTTAATTGTTGGAACTTTAATGGGTCTCCCCATTTCCCCATTTTCAAGCTTTAATATATGTAGGGATTCTGTTTCTAAGGCAAAACAAAAATTATCCACCATTGTCGTATATCTCTTAAATATTTTTGATAAAGCTTGGAGAAAGTTGTCTGCCATATGTCATCAGAATTGTGGATGCTGCTGTGCAGCTTCTTAAGGGTTGTAGAGCGTACACACACGCTTCTTTTTTCATATTTTTTTGTATTGTAGGTTGGCACTGCGTTTGCTTTTTTTGGGATGGTTAAAAAAAATCGCAAAATTCTATGCCAAAAACTATAAACTATGAGGAAAAGCTTTTTCGCCCATTAGGATTTTTCTTTTCTCGATGAGTCAATATAATAGATACTCTTTCATTATATGAAATATCATTTTTTCTACACATTTAGCTATTGTTGTTGTTTTTTTTTTATTTAATAAAAACTAAACAAAGAGAGTTTTTTGAGTTTGAGCTTGACACATAAAAGGTATGTTTTGTACATAGTGTAGGTATAGCTGCGCCTTTGGAGCAATGCCCGAATTCCAAAATTCTTATATCTCCTGTAAAATTTTTATTTTTCGGTGTAGTTATCCTTTTTTTAAATAATAAGGCACAAGTTTAATAGTATAGGCTTTTAGTACCGCGTTAAAATCTGATTTCGTGCTCATGAAATTCACATTTCGGCCGGCATCTTGAGTTTTGGTTATTTATAAAATTAGTCGGTTCCGATATTGTTAGTAATAGAAAAGTTACTTATCAACAAAGTTAAAAGAATTGTTTTTTTTTTCACATTTGTAATTTTTTTTAAATATTATAAAATTCTGTTAATTATTATTCATGTCCAATCGATGTGCTGCTAACTCAAACTTAATTTTTCTCCAATTTGACCACATACAAAACCCAAAACGTGGTGTTGAGCAGTTTCTTCGAAAACTCGATTACTCTAAATATTTGCTGTTCGTCTTTAACGTTTAATTTAATTTAATTTGAATACTTTTAAGTTCAACTTTGAGTTTTAACTGGTTTTCGATCTACTCGTAGGTTGGTCTAAAATGATACCTATATATTAGCACATTTTAGTGTTACTTCAAAAAGATAACGTATCGAAATCGAAAGTAACGGTTTTATTCTTTGCACTCTTAAATCTAAACGTAAAACATTACTATTATTCTTGAAAATAGTTTTTGAAAAAAAAAATTGATAACCAAAATTTATAAGAAATTTGTAAGCACTATTTCGATTGAAGTTCAAAAGTTTACTTTACCTATGGCTAAGATGAAAAGATTGCTTACAAATGAGCCGTTCCCGAGATATGGATTAAAACGCGTTGTAGTCTTTCTAATAAGTAGTATAGACACATCATTTTGAGTTTAAACTCTGAGTTCATCCGTCTTTCCAAAAAACAAAAAAAAAACAAAATTCCGGGCGGAGTACAATATTACTTTGGTGTCAAAAATTGATAACGGATTTTTGTAAAGGCATCGAAAACAAGCATTTCTTACTATGGGATAGAACCCCCTCCCATAGTAAAAAATGCTTGTTTGGACCCCTCTACAAAAAACCGTTATCAATTTTTGGCGCCAAAGTTATAGTACTCGTGCCAAAAATCCTCTGCCAACTGGCCAAATATAATTTTCTTTTTATATCCAAATTTGAATTTCTCTTGAACGCCTTATCCAATTTTAACGAAGAAAAAAAAAAGAAAAATAATTTCACAAACTCAAACAATTTGAATTTAATTTCAAAGTTGTGTGTTAGAATAGGGGTTGATTATGTCGTTAAACTTTCTCTCTTATTTCGCTGAACTCCCAAACCAATTGAGATAAAAGTATCGTAAAGTAAAGTATCTATCTATGTATATCATCAACTTCAATTACATATGGTGTAGTTTCCAGAGGAGCATATAGTCCGGAGGAGTTTCATCATCCATCGAAGGTTTTCACAGTCGCACATATCTCTTAATGTTTTAAAATTAATGCTATTATAGCTTCTTCTCTTTAAGCTTGGAGCTTAAAAATAAAATTTCCAAACAAAAACAAAACAAAAAAAACACATCCTATGTGTGTTCTATATGAAATGAAATGAATACGAACATTTCTTCTCTTCATCTTCACCAAGTTTGTGGTGAAAGTTGAAAACGCCGTATGTTTGTTTTTGTGTGTATCCTTTTTTTCTTTGCTTACTCCTCTAAAAGAGTAAGTGATAATTTTATTTTTGTTGAGAATTATTGTCATGTTGTTCTTCATTAAAAAAAAAACACACCAGACACAGAGTGTGTAGTATATTCATTGGTGGTGAACTGCGGCGTTAAAAGATTTTATCGGCTTGTGCGGCACAACACACAGCACAGCAGTTGATTACAATTGGATACGGTTAAAGCTTTTCAGAAAGTTTCGGTACGGTCGTATATTCAGTTGTTTGTTCCGACAAAAAAAAAAAAACGGAAAAAATATACGTTATTTGGAAACTTTGTATTAAAAAAATAAATAAATTATTGTTAAGTCCTTAATTATAATATTAAAAAAAAAAGATTATTTAGTTCATTTTTATTAATTTTTATCTATAGATATATTTCTTCATAGACATTTTTCCAATTTTTTTTCTTTTTTTTTTTCTTTTGAAATATTCCACATTTATCTATAAAATACGACGAACGAAATTTTTTTTTTGCATTTCGTTAAAATTATCTTATTTCAAAAGGAGAAATAGTGTGAGGATTTACTGATGAATCTTTTTATGGCTCAAGTATGCCAATACTTCTCGCTCGGGTGTCCTTACATTTTGTTGTTCTATAACGGTAGAAGAACAAAGCAAGTGTCATTATAATTTAGTGTGTCTCCAATCCAAAAATTAAATCAAGTGTGCAATTTAGATGAAAAAAACCTCATGTTTTTTTTTTGTTCATTCAGATGTATGTATATACCTACATTATTTGTAATATTTTTAAATATGTTATGTGTTTTAAGGTTGTTTCAAAATTAAACATTAAACCAACTATACGACGTAAAGAAATTATTGGTCATGATGAGGTTTGAGAGTAGAAATATGAAAACCACGTGCTTACCTTGAATATGTGTAAATTGTACTTCTTCTTCATGAATATAAAAACATTAACTTTTGCGCATAGAAGTTGTATATAAAAAAAATTGGTTCTTTGGATAAAATATAGTATTATTAAATTTATATAATTTAAAAAAATATTATTATATAACAAAATAAAAAAAAATTATGATTTTTATTATTTTAAATAAAATATTTAGACGTTTATGTTGTATATATAAAATCTACAAATTTTTTTTCTCGATTTAATTAAAGTGTCATATTTTGTACGTATGTTTTGTATTTTTATTTTAATCTTATATAAATTAGAATCCTTTCCAGAGATGTGATAATATATGTACGTCATAATTTTATTATTTTATTGTTTTTTAAAGCATTTTTGTTAAGTATGATTTTGAATATTAATTTAAAAAAAAATATATAAAATTAATTTTTACAACTTCATCTATTTTATCTTTGAAAATATTTTAAACAATCGAGATAAGAAAATAATTAACTGTGTTTTATAAAATCTATATAAAAAAATAAAAAGAACTAAAAGATAGAATAAGAAAGTCGGCATTTTTTTTATTTTTGTTTTATCTATGTACTTAGTAAATAGTATATCAAACGTTATTCTCTTTTATTGAATATAGTTTTCTGCTCTCAAAAAAATCTATTTCTTGTCTGTCGTTGTTGTCTCAATTAAAGCTGTCTCCGTCTATAGATATCTGGATGTATATATGATTCTAGATATACAAAAGGATTTTTTCTTGGGTTATTTTTCTTCAATAAAACAATAACAACTTTAATTTAGTCCATGCAGTAGGACATTCGGTACAATATCTACCAACACCACCGATTGAGAGAATAAACAACAACAAAAGTTGAGAAAAAAAAACTAGGAAAGAAGCAATCCATATGAGCATAAAAAATGTAAATACTATAGAAGTTGCAATATCTATACGTATGTATGTGACGATTGTATCGATAAATACATATATATATATATAAATATGTGCAAAATGATATATAAATGCAGTGTTTCGTTAAGCTATAGAAAACAAATGCAAACATTATGAAAAACGCAATGCAGAGTTGAAAACACCAACTCAAAACTTATGTAGGTACCCATCATATAGACAGACAATAGTTTTTTTTTTTGTTTTATTGAAACCAAGAATGAAATAATGAATGTTTATGTCATTTTTAAACAATTGCACCTAATTTATTTATCAAACTAAAACCTAGAGTAGAAAGTAATTTCATTGATTGAATTCTGTTAGATAATTCGATTGTTTAAGAATATTGCGTACTTTTTTGTGCTAGAAATACTCCTGCCAAGCTTTAGGCAATAGTTTTAATTCAATACCATAATCTATATATTATTAAAATCCGTTTTACGTTACCACAAAAAAAAAACTATATCAATGGAAAGATAATTTCGAGTAGATATCTATGCAGAATGTATAGATCTTAAGCTTTGAATAAAAACATAAAATGGCCTAATTTCGATTGATAGATGAAAATATATATTTTCAAATTTTTAATGAACTTGTTTTTAATTATTATTATAATCTTAGAGCTGTGCAAAAATATCAATGTATAACAATACATAGATAACATTTTATATTGAATTAAGCACCTATTTGAATATTCGAAAACAACGAATGCCCCTTACCACCCTTGGCTGATGACTCGAAGATTTTTATGACCTTTTATAGGCCCCATTATCAGCCATGGTAGTTGTTGTTGCACTTTGCATTGCAATTTGACATTGATATAAGAAATTCTAGTAAATGCTGGCGAATGAGAATTTAATTATCTTTCAGATTTGTATACGACATTTTTTCATAGAACGTGCATATATTTTCAGAATTCGCCTGAAAGTATACTTTTATATTATATTTCTCATATTACTTACCATCTGAGAAAAAAATAAATACAAAAAGAAACAGATAAAATAAGTTTTAAGTGCTTTAACTCTGAAAGTTTTGAGTCTAAAAGTAATAGATTACAATATAAGTTTAATTCGTGAACTGGATACTAAAACTTAGTTTTGGAGGAAATTTATATGAATGGTAAATTTTAGCGCGATATCGTAGGCTAGCATTTTGAGTTTGAAAATTAATTTTTCAAAAACTATTCGGTAAAGCAACTTGATTTAAAAAATGAAGAGCGGAGTTTTAGCTTTAAAAAGTCATGTTTTTTTTATAAAATGACCCCTTTTACCTATACGGGAAAGACCCTCTTTTATGTTTTTGTATTGTTCTGCACCTACATGATTGTGGTGCGTTCTTTTAGTGACAATAAATAACTATGGTCATTCTCTATTGAAAAATAATTATGATTCGTAAATTAACTCTGGTTGAATTGTCAAATAGCTAATTTTTGACCTTACAACAAAAGTTAACTTTTGTTTATAAAATAACGCCCGCATGCCCTAGCCTTTTGTCACATTTCCAAATATATTTTAATTTTTCATTTTTGCTAAACTTGTTCGCTTTTTTTTATTCATATCTTTTCAGATATACAACACAGACTTTATTTTTTACTGATTAAGATAAGAAAACAAGAAAACTAATCAATGAGTGCCTAAGTATTAAAAATATAAATTAAATAATTTATATACATATAAGATTTGTGTGACCTAAAACAAAAAAATAAGCAAAAACCAAAAACAACTTAATCCGTAATTTAACAAAAAAAAAAATAAAATTCGCATCCAGCTATAAGAATAATATATATATATATATACATATATATGTATATATATATAAAAAAAATAATAAGCTATACTTTAAAAAAAAATACAAAGTTATTTACATAACATAAATGCCAAAATCAAAGACTCTATAATAAATAATTAAAATATAAGCAAAAAAAACTAATTATTCAACAACTATCCGTCCAGTTAAAATAAAACAAAAAAAAATACAATAATAAATATAGTCAATAATTTTCTTTTATCTTAAAAATAATATAAATAAATAAACAATTAACTATATTACATCGAAAACAAAAAAAAAACGAAATCCCGTGTTTGATAAAAGTAAAATAAATCAAAAAAAAAAATAAATGGATGATTTTGGATTCTAAAAAACGACTTAGACAAATTAAATGTGTTATGGAAATTCCTCAGCAAAACATAGTTATATTAGACTTAAAATTAGTAAAATTTTCTATTTCTATCCAAGATTGCCAATGGCTTAGAAATCAAAAGTCAAAATACCGAGAAAACGAACAAAATAGCTTCAAAAAGGTTTGTGAGAAAAGTTTTGTTTTTTGTTATTTTCGTGGTCAAATTTTACATTGATTTCATATAGTAAAAAAAAAATTATATTTTAAACTGCTGAGACTGAAAGTGAAAAATAAAAATTTAAAAAAAAATTAAAAAGTAGATATATCTATATTTAAAAAAAAAAACAATGTATACAACGATAGAATTAAAAATTTCAACAAAATGATTTCCATCAGCTTTAAATTATTCATAAATATAAATTTTAATAAAAACGAAAAATTCTTAATTCGGTAATGAATGAAAAATGTACATTAAATCTATTAGTAATTATTCTCCTCTTAATAATTTTAATCAAATTAAGCTTTATCGTTCCAAGCATTTTAGAAATACATAATATTTCAAAACTATCATCTGATGACAAAAACAACAACAATTTAAAGGTCCAAAACAATTTTAAAACATCAGCTTTAAGCAACAACAATTGTACTACAAAGACGACAACAACAACAACGACAAACGCAATCAATATTATAGAAAATAATCGTTTATTTAATAATTCAATAAAAATATGTTCTCTTTCACTTAATGATAACTTAATACAAATAAATAACAATTTAAATTTAAACAATAATACTATTAATATATTATATCTCAAAATTTATTTCAAAACTAAATCAAATTATCATCATCATCTGAATCTTAATCCGAATCCGAATCCGAGTCCGAGTCCGAATTCAAATCCAATTTCGAATACGAACCCTAACATATTATTAGATAATATTCCTATTTGTTACTTATTGGTAGTAACTTTTATGATAACAATAACTTTGGTTAAATTAGTTGTTGTTGTACTTGCTTATCAACAACTATTACAAAATGGCTATATAATTATACAAAATCTCTACGATAAACACTTGAAAAATTTAAATTTTGATTTATTAATATGCAGCCATCAACAACGGCCAAATCAGCACTTATTAAGATCTGGTCATGGACTAGACGTCGAAGAAAACCATCAATATCCATCTTCATCGTCGTCATCCATAAAACGTCAATTTCTAGGTTTTCTTAGTAATTTTATAGAATTTATGAAAATCGTCAATTCACATGCAAGAAAAAAATATCAACGCCAGCAACAACGAAAAATGACGTCGGCATCGATATCTGATAATGAATTATTTACAGATCGGAAATATTCCAGTATAGTATTAAAAAACAACAACAATAGCAACAACATGGAAGCATTCAATAACAACAATCAACTATTGTATCATCAAAATTCGTTTTTCGATAACCATTATAACAATGATTTCTATCATCATCAACATCAGCCATCTACTTCTTCTTCGGTTTATCATCGTTTTCATATAAAATACCATGAATTTTTATTCATACGAAACCTATTCGAGGATGGAAAAATATTCTATCAATTATTAAGAAAAGCAACAAAAACAACAAATCAAAATATCTTCTATTCAAAAGCATTAAAAAGTATTTTATTTGAAAAATCATCATATTTCGAAAAAACCAATAAACTATTTCTTCGACAAAATGCCTTAGCACATCCAGCTGCCTCCTCTTCCTCTTCAATTTTAATCTCAGCATCAGCATCAGCATCAGCTTCTTCGTCAAATTCATCAAATTCGTCAAACTCTTCAAATTCAATTTATAGTTCAATTACAAAATTTAAAACGACTAGTACATCCAAATCCAAATTATTAGGATTTGTATTTATGCAAAAAATCTTACGATCATGTGTAGATCGTTTTGAAAGTTTACCAAATTACTATCGTTCAACTATTATTCTACCATCATTATCGCCAACATGTTGTTGGAGGAGGAGTTCTTCAACAACGGGCAATCGTAAAAGGCGCAAACGAAAATTCAGCTTTATTTGGGATAATAAAAATGAATATATCAGAAATTGTGGAAGATCGTTTACGTTATTAACAAACAACAATTGCTGCTACTACTACTGTTACTGTTGTTGTTGTAGTTGTTGTTGTTGCTATTGCTATTGCTGCTGCTGCTGCTTGAAAAATCAATTGTGCAATGTATTTTTAGAAAATACCGCTGAGGCTGACGTTTTACTTTTGAAATGTTGTAGTAAAACATGTAATTACTGTAGCTGCTATTGTTGTTGCAATTGTTGCATTAACTATTATTATCATTGTCATTGTTTTTATCAAATCAACAACACCAACAACAACAACAATAATAATCTTAATAATCATTCAAATGAATGTCCAATTCAAAATAATTCTTCGTGTGTGCAGTTAAACATTTTTAAAACAAACAATCACAACAATAAAACAACTTCTATTCGACTTAGTAAAAATATTTATAATTTAACTAAAGAAACGTCAAATCATCAAGATCGTAGAAAATGGTGTTTGCAAACATCATCGGCGCATCCACATCATACCGAAACTGACAATGATGTCAGCGGTGGAAATTTATTACGAAATTTAAATGCTGTCAAAGATATTACATCGTCTGTTGTTCATAATCGTACAAATAACAATAAACGAAAATTGAAAAAGAATCTTGTTTGGTTGTTTATTGGGCTGGTTTGGCTTGAAGGACCAAAACTTATCAATTGCAGTATAAATCATAATAATAATAATGATGTGACTAGTTTGAATGGCAGCGAAACTACAAATAAAATTGACAGCAGTAATGGAGGTGGCGGTGGGGCTGGCGGTCAGAATCAAAATAGAAATGGTGACAATGGTAATGGTAGTAGCAATAGCTCACGAAATAGTAGTTCACGAAATAATAGTGAAGGCGGTACTAGTAATACTAATGGCCCTGGTACAAATGCTGCTGTGACAAATGGCAAGGGACAACAGAAAGGCAAGAGTGGTAGTTCATTTAAAATACCTGAATCGGAATCGAATAATGGCGGTGGTAGCGGCGGTGGGGGTGGCGGTATTCATAATAATAATAATGAAAATCTAAATGAATTTCTTCTCAATAAAAAACAACGATTTTCAACACAAAAGGTTATTTCATCAATTGAACGGCCAATAATGCGTATTGAGAAGCCATTTCAATATCAAACATTTGGTTATCAGGAGTTATCATCACCATCATTATCATCTACATCACTACTATCATCGTCATCTTCATACATTGATTCGAGAAAAAATTTAAGCCCTAAACGATCGAATAGGAATAGCAGCCCTTCATTATATGTCAGTGAGGAAGGTAAGTTTGAAAGGTCTTCAAAGTGTATAAGTTTTTACAGTTTTTTTTTTGTCATTAAAAGTAAAATTTATTTATTAACAATTATATTTGTCCTGATTTTTGAATATTTTTGAAAATAAGTCATATTGTACAACTAGCTTAGTTTGCAAGTTTAAATTGTATATTAATATTTTAGAAATCTCTCAAATCGACGGGATCTCAGTTACAATTGTAGTTTTCAAATCATTTTAGCTCCAAAAAAATTATCTAATTTCATTTGCTTCCCAAAAACCAGCGATTTCTATCAATTTAAGTCTACAGATCTGTCAAAGTTAATATAAGAAAAGATAAACTACATAAGTAAACGAACGAAAAAATTAACTTTTTTGTTTTGATGGAAAAACTAAAATATAGAAAATATAAAAAACGCAACAAAAATAAGAACATAAATATAAAAACAAACAAGTTTTCATTTTAAAATTCGAAGTGTCATCAAATTTACTAACTCACAGCTGCTGTAGTTTTTCCTTAGGTACCTTATCAAAATTATTTCCACGAACTGTTCAAAATCGCAATTTCGTATGCAATTTCGCTGAAAATGAAATGATTTGAAACTATATGCAAGCTGACAGCTGAAACCTGAAAATTGTTTTGTTATTAGTTCGTAGTTTAATTACACAAAGAAATAAATAAAAATCAGTTTTTTGACAAATCCAATTTTTTTTTTGGCAATGGAAAACACAATCAGGAGTTTTTTTTTAAATCTGATTTCAAACTGATAGTATAATTAATAGTTGCATTTTCTGTAGCTATATTTTTGATTTTTTTTTTCCATGGAGTTAATTTAATATAGTAGAATAATAATTTCAATTAATAACTACGTGCAAAAATATTCCGTTTTAAATATATTTCTTTTTTTTTATATTTTCCTTTCGAAACAACCTAAGCTAATCGTGCCCAAAGTGACTTATCTCGTTTGGAGTCAATTAAAAGGCAAATTCTAACAAAACTTGGCCTCACTGAAAAACCTAATGTTACACATCCATTACCAAAACAATTTATATGGGATACAATCTATCGTGCTGATGGCATAAGAAGTGTTAATGATTTCGATTTCAATGATAATAATCATCGTCTGCAGGAGCATATGCGTTTGAAAACAACTGGGGTCCTGGAACCTCCACCACTTTTGTCACCACTTCAACAAAATTCGATGTCGAATTCGAACATCAATCAAAAAAATCAACTTATTAATCAAAATAGTATTGCCAATGGTGGTATGAAAGAATCCCGAAATCCACGATCACAAAAAAGAAATAATATTGATGATATAAAAATGGTAAATGAAATTGGTTCGATTGGTTCACGATGGAAATTATTTAATCTAACTTCCGAGCAGGCGGAGAAAATTCGTCCGAAATTTCTTCGAAAATATGCACAACAACAACAACAGAGACTACGAAACAATAAAAATATTATAAGTCGTAATAAATACCGATTTTCAGATCCGGATTATATGGAAGGAGATGAATTTTTTGGCAGTACTCAGGAAATCATAACATTTGCTGAAAAGGGTAAGTTTGATCTTTTATTATCATGTTTTTTTTTAAATATGCACTTCTAAAGTTTTGATTTGATAATTTCTGTCAATTAATTGTTGGACCTACCATTCAACCTAAATATTGGATAGTTGTTTGAGAATGACTGACGCAACACAAAGATTTAACACAAGACATCATTTTTTTTTTTTTCATATAGTATTAGATACAGTTCTGAGGTAAGCAATGAGTCAGCGTAGAAGGTGATGTACCTACTCTTCCTTGTTAGTTGTATTAGATCTTCATCTAAGTAAGTTTCTTTGCTTAAAGATCAGGATGTCTTGATTGCTTAATGGATGGTTCAGGTTGTTGAATCTGTTTTCTGTAGGAACGATGCGTGTTTTGTCGGACTACCAGAAACAGAATTTCTAGGTGTAAGGGCTCCTTTACAGAAGAAAAGTGGAGTTTCCATATAAACTATCGTTATCCTTATGCGCGGTTGAGCTAAAAAAAATCACTCGACTTATCCTAGTACCTCCGGGTGTTAGTTTTTATTTGATTCAACACGCAAATTGTTTGCCCTCGAGGTTTAAAAAAAATTACGACTAGTATTCGTAGAACTCTTGATATTACCAGAACTTTCGCAGTCTTTTAAATCCTTCCCTATTTTCCTAACGCTCGCACTGTGTTTATCATTTTAAGAGTATACTAAAACCCCTTTAGTGCGCGCATAGTTTAAAAAAAAATTCTCATTGGCTATTCTCGCAGCTGTCAAATGATGAAGCTGATAGCTGAGCACGGTGAATGTCATCTTCAATTGGATTAAAAAAAAAATGTCAAACATATTACAATATCCAGAAAATTATAGACATCAGTGGATAAACAAATTGGGGCATATTCATACACATACACACAGGTTAGAAACAGCTGCTATTCACAAAAAAAATTCGCAGCTCTTTTTAGTAAAAAACGGAATTCTACTACAATTTTATTACTATTGCCTGTCGATCCATTGAAATCCAATCCACTTTTTGACAGATAGAAAAAAAAAACAACTTAGTCAAAGGGTCAGCCGTTTTTAAAGTCTATAAATAACATAAACTCCAGGTTAGCTTAGTAGAGACAAAAAAAAAGAACTTTTCAAACGACTATGAATATGCCCTATTAAACCAAACCTGCAGAAAAATTCTGACCGTTCATTTACAACGTTTACCACGTTAAGGATAAGTTCACACATTTCCATAAATACCCCTATTATTTGCATTTCAAAAGATCGACAGTTCCTTTTTTGGCTTATGACAAAATTACAAAAAAAAAATAAGTTTTTGCCTTAATTTATTGAAATTAACCTTTTTTATATTAATTGTCCTAGACTGCCTACTTACTGTCACCATTATTACGCATAACACATAACAGCAACGTTTATAAAGACAATTTTTTTTGCATATCTATGGATTATTGTGTTATTGTTTTTTTGTTTGCTATAAGAGTCTAGGTGCATAGATAGAATAAAGTAAGTGTAAAATTATAACATAGACAATAAGACAGACTTCTCACTCAAGCAATCACCTCATATAAACAACAATCAGCCATCTATCTATCTTTGAGCAGACAGACGAAGATATAACGGGATACGGGTATTAGAGATTATAGTGTGTGTTATTAAGTATATCATGAAATGAAACGGAATATGTATGTAAATTACGTATGCAAGCATAATATGCATGTGCTGCACCCTCTGCTTCTTGTTTCTTCTGCAACAATTCGCGTCATCACACACAACCTACACCCTCCAGACCGTAAAAATTCATTCACGTAAGTCTTCTATATGCGCCTAAGTCTCTTCTTGGATTCAACATACACACGATAGTGATACACACCAAACACCACCTCCATACAACACCATACACGCCACCAAGCACCTAACCAAAAACCGTACCACTGTACCAGCCACCAGGTACCACCTACCAGCTACCACCCATTCTTTAAGCACGTCTCGGTTAGATTCGGCTCAGTTCGGTTCTGACGATGACGGCTTGGGCTATGTGTCGTGTATTGTTTCTGTTTGGTGTTTGGTGCAGGGCTCTCAAATGTGAAACGTTCTTGCTTTTTCTGCTATGTAGTGCCGATGCCGTGCCGGTACACTCTCTGTTGTATGACTAACGTGCCAGACAAGTGGTACTTAGGCTGAAGTGTTCAGCACATTTAAAGTACTGGCGGTAGGGTGGTGTGATAAACGTAATACTTGCAGCCACTGAATAAGTATACTTGGTGAAACGGATTTGCTATGGATCAAAAAGTTTTTTTTTCAAATTTTTTGTTTGCTTCTATTTTTTTTTGTTTGTATTTTAAGGGGAGGGCTGCGGTGGTAAGATATAGGTGTAGTTGACTAGGATGACATTCGTGTGTTCAGTGTTTTCAGTCTTATGTTGATGTATCAAAGCCAAAGCTTCTATCATACATCTCTATGTTCTCTATCCATCCTCTTCTTTTGAGCCTTGAAGTAGATACTGTTAAGATAACTATTTGATATGTCCTGTTTTCTTAAGAAATAATTTTCATACGCACAAAATAAGAATACATAGATTTTCTTTTTTGTTCATTAATTGTAAAGGAAATATGTTGTTAAGTAGAAAGAGGTACCCTATATAATTTTATACACATCATGTTTGAATGTACACAACACTTAGGTACGTATCAATTTATTATAAAAAAAAAGAAAAAAAATATTTATGTACATATGCCGATTATGTAAAGGTAGTCCCACTTAATACTATTTCTTATGATTTATAGTTAAAGACAGTCTTAGAAACACATCATAACAATTTCAAGCACTGCGGTTTTTCTAAAGATATTATATAATATTTGTAGAATATCCTTATCGTTACGCAATTCTAGAAAAAAATGCTCAAGGATTTTGAATGTTTTCCAAGATTTATTATAAAATATTTATTTACGTAGTACAAGTTGCGTCAATTACTTTAGGCATTTACATTGAAGTATTCTACGAATATCTACCTACGCCTAGATTAAAAACAGGAAAGGGTATTCATGCAACGATGTAAAACATTGTATAAGTTTACCATTATTTGGTTAATGAACCGTCAAAAAAGAGAAGTTGTCCTTATTGCATACAATTAAAATTAATCGTCTTTCGATAACTCCACCTAATGTCAGTTTTACTTTGTGGTGGTTCAGAGAACAAAAAAAATTACATGTATTCTTTGACTATCAAATTATGATTATTTGCCAATTATGAAAGCTACTTTTTTGAATGACCATATCTGCTTATAATCTAAAATAAATTAACAATTTTATACAAGATACTCGTAATAGTGAGTAGCATTTATATTAAATTAAATAGAGATAATGCTACAATTTATTAAACAAATTTACAATGTAAATGTGTAAAAGAGTTTACATTTATTTATTATTTTTTTTTTATTTTTTATTTTTTATCTATTTATTATTACTATAATAATTTCAAGTTTACATATTTACAAAATATATTTTCGTATTTCATGAAAAATTTAAGTAAAAAAGTAAGTAAAGATGGAAACGAAATCATAAATATTCAACCTTGAATGTTACTACAAAGTACAATTTGTGGCAAGAAGTGCCAGTATCAAGTGATTTAAAAAAAATTTGCGTTGATATTAAATATTAATTTTTATTAAGTTTAGTATGGAGCCGCGCAAGAAGAGAAAATGTATGTTTTTTTTTTTGAGGCAAAGAAGTTTGTTTGGGAAAAAAAAAATAATTATTATGAGAAAATCAGGTACCTAGCGCAAAACTTGTAACAATGTCTTCACATCATCTCTATCAAGTAGCCAGGTCCGAAGACAGCTGAAAAAAGATGATTTACGATCTGACTGTTTGCGTATATCCCAAGGTAGCTTGTTATAAATAAAAGGAGCAATTGAAGTAACAAAGCGTCTGTAGTGTTCTGTTCTTACTCTAGGAACTACCACAGAAGTTTGTTTTCGTAAGGAATGAAATTCGTTCCTACGTAAGTTGTTATATCCACATCGCAAAAAGAAAATTCGCAATACCTTGAAAACATATAAATATCGAAGAGGCAAAATGTCTAATCTTCTGAATAATGGAAGTGAAGGCTCCCATCAAAACGGTAGTTACTTATTATAGGACTCTGCAAATAACCACCTCTATTAAAAAACATTTTCAGAACTTTAAAGTAAAATAGGTGTTTTACTGTTAGAATTTCTGTTAATTTGAATAGTTCCATAGCGAGAAGAGGTGCATATTTTGCTTATGATGCACTTTTGAAATATAGTTAAATGTCGTAGTTGGTTGAGATAAGCACCTCCCCAACAGCATATTCCATATTGAAGCCGTGAATGAAATATTCCATAATAAATAGTTTTTAATAATTTGTTAGAACATATTTTTCTCAGGCGGTAAAACCATCGAATAGTTGATAGGAATAACTTTTTTAAATTCAATATGTGTTCAGTCCATGTATTAAGCAATTGCAATTAAATAGACTGAAACTCTCACACACAGGAGAATGAAAAGTGATTTTAATATCTTTGAAGTAATTTGATTCAGTGCTGAAAAACATTAGCTTAGTTTTAGTACTAACGGCAAGTTTGTGTTCTGCGAACCATAACCTTAGTAAATGCACATCATGGTTCAAGTCAGCAACTAAATTCAATGAACTTTACATCCAATAGACAGTATATCCAATTGCAAGGTCGTCAGCGAAGGCTTTCACTTTCCCAACAAATGGTTGTTCAAATAAAGAATTCATATATGTAGATTAAAAAGAGAATCGGACCTAGGACTGATCCTTGGGGTGCACCCAAGTTAATGGTCATAAAGTCACTTAGAACATTACTCACTTTAACTATTTCACTTCTATTTCTGAAATAAGATACAAGCCATTTGTAAATAAAACCACGAAAACCAGTTCTATTCAACTTGTTTAAGAGGATGAAGTGGTTAACCATATCGAACGCCTTTGTTATATCGACGAACAAAGCACCACATGTTTGCTATCAACACCTTGCTGTATAGAGCTACATTAAAGTGAATCATAAAAAGTTTTTTTTTTTTAATGTACGTTAAAATTTTTTGTATCCAAGTGTAACTAACCAACCCGGATGGAAACAAATTTATTCACCTCTACTTTTTTAGCTGTCATTGTTTTGTGCGAAAAGGATACAGTTTGACAGATGTTTTTTTTTTGACGAAAATAATTTTAATTTCTCACATCATATAATCGTTTTTTTTTTGGAAAATAGTACAGCTAGGATATAGCAAACATTACCTCAAGGTCAAGACTCCAGCAATAAACTACTTAATATTCATTCGCAGACTTGTGGCCGATTGCACCAAAAGTTTTTAAAAATTTAATAGGTTTTTAAGTCATTTGTTTCTTTAAAAATATGTAAATTTAAAAGCATTTCATTTTTGTTATTTTCAATTCAAATGAAAATTTTATATCTAAACATAAAAAAATTATGAATTTCAGGAAAGGTATATAAAAAACACCGTCTTGTGGAATTTAGTCCACCTTCGAATAAAATACCAAAACAAAAGCTTCAAATTCGTAATGCCGAAATTCATATTCGAATTGAGAAGGTGTCATCAGTTCCAGCTAAAACATTAATTAATCAGTTCAAACGTCGTAGTAATCATCACCAACACAATAAACTGAATTCATCCAGAGAACCTAGTTTAAAAATATGGATCTTCCAGCTAGTTGGCAGTGATTTTTCACGAAAGGTAAGTTTTGTACATAACATTTGCATTAAGGCCGAATCTCTTCGCTCAATGTTAAAGTTGATCTCGCATTAAAAAAAAGAGGAAATTTAAAAAATTGTTGGCATGACATTTTGTAAATTTCCCATTTTTAATGGCGAACTCCATTTCAATGGAGACCGAAGAATATGGACCTGAAATTGTGCGTCAAAATGTTTGTAAGGTGTACTGCAGTTAGTTTTGAATCTGTATATCATTTATTTAACGAACTTAATTTACTTCATTCTTCAAAAAAAAAATCTCTCCTAACTTTTTTCTTAACTTATATTCCTTTTTTAATCAAATCCAAATCAAACAAAAAAAAAATACAAAACACAGGGCTTTGATCAAGTGGCTAGACTTTGTACATCTTTATCTGTCGACCATAATGTATTAGGCTGGCAAAAACTCGACATCACCGAAACCGTTCAGTTTTGGTATGGCAAACAACAAAATGAAAAACTAAGGCTTTTAATTGATTGCACCGGATGCGGAAACCGATATATTTTACATTTGTTCGATAGAAAATTTCATAATTCTCTGATAATGCCAATAACAACAACACAAACAAAGGTTCGGCAACCCTTTTACGATTCTATAGTAGAACAACAAAACCATACAATTTATAACAATTATTCATCGCTCAAAACTGAACGTGACCATCACGGCCATGATCATTTTTCAGCTGTTAATAATAGTAATAAAAACAACGAAAGCCTTCGTAATTTATATCACCATAGACAATATAGTCATCATCGTTATAGACGAAAAAATCGCACAATTCAAATGCAAAAATTTAAGCTTAATTCAGATTCAGCCTTAAATTCAACAGATAAAGCATCATCAAACAAATTACAACTGAATAAATTGCATCTGGATCAAACCAAAGTTGTAAGTCATCCGCAATCTTTGTGGCTTAAAAGCAGAACATATCGAACAAATCGAGAAATCACAAATCCCTATACTATAAGCCAAGATCAAAATCAAAATCAAGATCAAGATAAGGACCAAGAGCATTTGATGGAAGAGGGTATATCATATGAAGTTGCTGCAGCGGAATTTCATCTCGAAGATCGTCTTAATCCGAATCGGCCATTTTTGGTCCTTCATACCGAACCATCTCGCGCAAGACGTGTTCGGCGACGTGCTGTCGATTGTTCCGGAGCAATGCACGGACAATGTTGCAAGGAATCATTTTATGTCAGTTTCAAGGCACTCGGTTGGGATGATTGGATTATTGCTCCACGTGGTTATTTTGCCAATTATTGCCGTGGCGATTGTACCGGACCTTTTCGGACTCCGGATACATTTCAAACATTTCATGCTCATTTCATTGAGGAATATCGAAAGATGGGACTTTTAAATGGCATGCAACCGTGCTGTGCCCCAGTCAAGTTCTCATCAATGTCACTAATTTACTATGGTGATGATGGAATTATCAAACGGGATCTTCCAAAAATGGTCGTAGATGAATGTGGATGTCCATAAAAAAGCGATTTCCGTTTTCTATTTATGATTGTTGTTTTTGTTTTCAAAATTACATTCTTTTTATTTGCTGTTGATGTTAATTTTCTTCAATATCTCTTTTTTTTTTGTTCAAAAGGTATCAGTGAAAGAGGGTAATTAATTAATGAGCAAAATAAAACTATTAAAAATTTAAATATTTAACTTAAAAATTAATAATTCTTGAAACCAAAAAATAGTACCAATATTTTTTTATCAAAATATAGAGAAAAATAATAAAAATTTAGATAAAAAGAAAAACAAAAACAGAACAAATGTAAGATAGTTTTAAAATACAAAAAAAAATTAAAGACAACAAAAAAAAAATGATTTAAACATTTATAAAAATCCAGTTCTAGTTGGATTATTTGAGGATCTCTATTTATTTATGAAATTATTATATTTAATACTTTATTTATAATATTTTCTTTGTTTGTGTATTAGTTTTTTTTCGATTTCGCCGTTATATCTACTAAAGTAAATGGCACACTAGTTAGGCATATTTTTTTGTTATTTTAAAATATATATATAAATATATAATATGTCTATATATATTTATACAATAAATAAATAAAAAGTTGAACAATAAAAAATTCTAAAAAGCAGAAAAAAGACAAAATAATTTCAAAACATAAATAAAAAAGTAAATACAAGAAACAATTATTGTAAAAAAAAAATTGAAAGAAAGAAAGAAAAAAATGTGATCTGTTCTCATTGCATTGTGTAAATTATTTAATAATGAAAAACAAACAATAACAACAAATTAACTCTGCCATTCTATTCTTAAAAATGGCGATCTAGTTAGGTACCTTTATTTTATTTATACGATAGCCTATAAGAGTTTCATATTAAAAAAACAACAACCAAAAAAATATTATTATTAGTATTATTATTATTATTATGATTATATTATTATATAATGAGACGTCAAGCAGCTGTATATTCTTATCGTTACATTATTTTCCAAACTATTTAAGTAGATATGTTTTGACTAATAAATAATTCGTTTCATAAGAGAAAAAATTGTATTTTGTTTTTTTTTTTTGCAATTTTTTTCCAGATTTTCCTGTATCTTAAACTCAAAAGTGACAGACTTGTAACAGAGATGTGGAGAATTGGTAGATTGTATTTTAATTGTAGTATTAGTATTAGGCCGCTCATAAGTTTAAGGGACTCACAAGCACAAAAGGAAATATTTATAAGGGAACACCCTTATAAATATTTCCTTTTGATAAGCTTATGAGGGAGGATTTTTTGAGTTATAAATCTCTAAAACAAATGACACTCGGTGTATACAAGCTTAAGGCCCTACTGACAATAGTTTTTTTTTTCAATTTATTCCTCTTTCGTCTCTTTGACCGATTGCTAACCATTTTCAGTTGAACGCACTGAAAAAATGAGGCTTTGTTTTTTATTTGTTTTTCTTTCGAGTCTTGGAAATTCTTCCTTTTGACTAACTTTTAACGTGAAGCCACGTCTTTGGCCTGAAAAAAGTTCCTAACATAAGCGTTCTGGTGGACTACTCTGCTCATCTACTTCCAGAAGATATCATGAGTATATGACAATACTAGATTTAAGTTTTCTCTAAGGTACACCTTTGTATATGAAAACTATAGTACTCTCATGGTGGAAGTCGAATGGGGCGACATCTAATGTATGCCGGCAACCCTTACTCTTTTTTTTTGCGGAGAGCTTATGGAGGTTTTAAATGATATTTATTGATATTTTTTGGATGCAATTATCCAAAAATTAGTCTCCTCTTGCTCCTACCACCAATTTTCGATGCTTAAAGACTCCTCAAATCGGATTTTACACCTCAAGTTTTGCAGCGCCACCACTAGGATCCGGGCAACCCTAAAAAAAACTCGCCATGAGAGTACTATAGTTTCCATATACATACAAAGGGTACACAAGGTAAAGCTTTGTATATGAAAACTATAGTACTATCATGGCGAGTTTTTTTTAGGGTTGCAGAGGTCCTGGTGGTGGCGCTGCAAAATGTGAGGTGTAAAATTCGATTTGGGGAGTCTTTAAGCGTCGAAAATTGGTGGTTGGGGCAAGAGTAGACTATTTTTTGGATTATTGCATCCAAAAAATATCAATAAATATTATTTAAAACCTCCATAAGCTCATCGCAAAAAAAAAAGAGTAAGGGTTGCATAGGTAAATTAGATGTCGCCCCATTCGACTTCCACCATGATAGTACTATAGTTTTCATATACAAAGGGTAAAGTAAAATACAAAATCATGCGCTAGAAATCTCTTGACATTTTAGAATGAAAAAAAAGAGATAGATGATTCATTTTACATATGTGGAACAATTGACGGCACGAGTACGATAACTTGGGCGCCGAAAATTGATAACGGTTTTTTGTAGAGGGGTCCAAAACAAGCATTTTTTACTATAGGAGGGGGGGTCTATCTTGCCCCGTTTGGGCGGGAGGGGCAACTTTATGAAAAGAGTACTAAAAGTGGAAAAAAAATCATTAAAAAATAACGGTAATACTTATAGTTAAGTTTAATATTGTTTTTTACAGCCAGTATTTTGTACTATAAGCCACTTTTTGAATCAATCAAAAATTATACACAGTTTTCGAAAAAATGAGTTTCAAACACAAAATTCGGGAAAAAAAAACAAAAAAAAAAGTTTGAAGTGTAATTTCTCAAAACCATAAGATTTCACATAATTTTTTTTTAAAGAATTAGGTGCTCTTATTGATTCCTTATCAAAAACTGAAAACTAGATTATTTTATGTCTTCTAGTTTTCGAGAAAATTGAACATTACTAATTACTTTTTTGTGAGATTTTTTTTTTGTAGTATTATAAGTATATAAGATTTCTTGTCCATGTAGGCTTTTTTACATGAAAACAATGCTTGCACCCAGCATTACGGCGTATAAACAGTTGAGGTATGTATGGGGGGGCAGCATGCCCCCCTGCTTGGCCTCACTATAGGATTTGGGGTATGTGCGAGGTTCGATGTATGCAAAATTTGATATTTAAACAGTAGTAAAGTATAAACAGTTGAGGTATGTATGAGAGGCATGCAGTCAAAAAGCTAAAATCTCATAAAAAAGTAATCAATAATTTTCAATTTTCTCGAAAACTAGAAGACATAAAATAATCTAGTTTTCAGTTTTTGATAAGGAATCAATAAGAGCACCGAGTTCTATAAAAAAAAATTATATTAAATCTTATGGTTTTGAGAAATTACACTTCAAACTTCTTTTTTTGTGTTTTCTTTCCCCGAATTTTGTGTTTGAAACTCAATTTTTCGAAAACTGTGCATAAATTTTGCCTGATTTAAAAAGTGGCTTATAGTACTAAATACTGGCTGTTAAAAACAATATTAAACTTAACTGTAAGTATTACCGTTATTTTTTAATGATTTTTTTCCACTTTTAGTACTCTTTTCATAAAATTGCCCCTCCCGCCCAAACGGGGCAAGATAGGCCCCCCCTCCCATAGTAAAAAATGCTTGTTTTGGACCCCTCTACAAAAAACCGTTATCAATTTTCGGCGCCCAAGTTATCGTACTCTCCCCCAATTGACTGTCTAAAAAGCTACTTTTCGTTGATTTTTGATGTTAGCTTCCTACAGCGCCCGTCTATAAGGGTGGCTTACGTACGTCAAACCTTGTTGGAAGAGTATTCAAAATCAGATGCAATAAAAGCGGACAAATATTTTTTTTCTGTGGAAATTTAGTAAAGTAAAAGTAAAAGGTAGTCGCAATTTTTGAAGGAAAAAAAACATTTTTGAGTCCATATGCACTAAACTATATTTCTTCTCTTTATTTTTCTTTTTTTAGATATTAAAGTTAAAATTTTTTAATTTGCTTCATTTAACAATAAATGTAATGAATTTATTATTTTGTTTTCACAAAAATTTTAATCAATTTTTGCCTCTTGATTTAGATTACTCATCCCACAAAAAAACTATCAAACCTTTTTTTTAATCTGGGGAAAGCCTGTCTGAATATTTATTATAAGTCAGCCATATTGTATATAACTGGAATAAATCAATTATCATTCACTTCTTGCTCCTATCCCAATTTCCTATGCTTGAAAGATTCCCAAAATCGAATTCTGCAGCGCCAGCGGCGTTATTGGGCATTTGATCGTTTTTACGATTTTATGTGTCAAAAAGCGCGACTGATATTTCTATAACATCTTTAATAATAACATAACTACTTAATTGTAATTTTTCCAACAAATTTTGTTACTGATTAATAAATTAATAGGTATGCTTTGCCAAGGCCGTAGCCAGACAAATATTTCTGGGAGGGAGGGTGGTCGTTATGTTTTCTGAAAAATATCTTTTCACCTTTTATGTTGTAAAATATTGAGGGTAATAAAAAATCTTAAATTTCAAATTTCAGTTATATTTAATGAGTAGTATTTATATGTATGTAAATAATATAACGGAAAAAGGTAAAATAGGTTAAAGAAGGAACAACAAAGAGTAAGCAAAAATTAACATTATTTTACATAAGTATATCTAATCGCCTGGCCGTTTTTACTCCAAAAACATCAATCACTTCGTCAGTATTGATTTCGATATGTCGATGAATTGACATTAACGCTAATCCTGTTAACCGTTCTTCACCCGTGGAATTTCATAAAAATGTTTTCAGTCGTTTCAGCGTCGAAAACGTTCTTTCAGGAGAGCATGTTGATACTGGTAAAGTTGCCAAAATATTTAAAAGTTTATGTATATTGGGGAAAATATCCTTACTGCAGTCTTCCTGTTCATGACATTTTATCTTCCACATCATAAACTTCAAACCCCTGTGAACCCCCCCCCCCTAAATACGGCCTTGTGCTTTGCTTATGAAAAGCATAGTACTATCATGGCAAGTATTTATTAATGTTGCCCAAACCCTTGTGGTAGCGCTGCAAAATTTTAGGTGTAAAATTTCATTTGAGGAGCCTAAGCATCGGAAATTGGTAGTAGGAGCAAGAGGAGACTATTATTTGGATTATTGCAACCAAAAAATATCAATAAATATCAATTAAAACCTCCATAAGCTCTCAGCAAAAAAAAAAATTGAGGAATGGTTGGAACTATGTTTTTTATATACAAAAAGGGTATGTACATAAATATCGCGTTTAAATTTTGGACACTTAACATAGTTAATTTATAAAGGGTCATGGCGTTTGCGGTGCGGTGCGGTGGGGTTGGGTGGCCTCTCGCCACGCCAAGCCCTACTCCACCGCGCCGTGCCCTGTTCCCGCCCCTGCCCCCCGCAGCACCACCCCCTGCCATAATTTTTTAATTATTTTTTTCCATTTAACGAACATATTTTTTAAATTGCCCCTACCACCTAAACAGGGGGAGATAAGACCCCTCTCCCATAGTAAAAAATGCTTGTATTTCCGTGTTCTACAAAAAACTGTTATCATTTCTCGGTGCCCCGGTTATCATACTCTTGCCATTTTTTGCTCTTAATTACCATGCGATGCAAAAGCATGATCCAGAATATTTTTTTTTTAAGTAGCCCGAATGAAACCGGCGACATTCGATTTGATGAAAACTTTTATCGAGCCAGAACTAGAAAAGCATTCTACATACCTACTGCTCTCCCGAATTTGTTGACAACTATGACAAGAATGATGAGGTTGTTCACTATGTTCACTAGATTATTATTCTATGGCATATTCTAAAGATGTTATAGAAATGTCAGTCAACGCTCCAAATTTGAAGCTAAATTTCGTTTTACAATTGCTTGGCGGGCTTTTTGACACATTAGATAGTAAAAAAATCGTAAATACGATCAAATGCCCATTAACGCCGGACCGACCTATCGCGAGGTTGTGATTTGGCCGGTAGAACTATTATACTCGGACTTGGTAGGAAGGTAATGTCAAAACCGAACAAAAAATAACCTTTCTGAACACTCAAATGGAGAGGTCAGCCATATTATGTGCTTACCATTTTGAATTTGTATTCCCTTTCGAAAGTTAACGAAGCCTACCGAAAGGCACCCAATCGCAATTATGGGTGCGTCATATAAATTCCTCGTATTCGCTTTGTTTCTTACGACCACTTCAGCTGACGTTCGAAGATTATAGTTCTACCTTTAATAGTACTCTCATAATGAAAAACGACCTTAGCAACACCTCTTTATTTTGAATTGAAACTGCCTGTGAAGAATGTACTTTGGATTGAAGAGTAAAGCTAGGCATACACGGTGAACATGTTGGTGTGATTTGTTGGGCAGCGGTTCAAAATGCACGGCCCAACATTATTTATAAACTTCATTTTTGTGTGAGGTGTGATTGTCGTGAAGGCTAGATGGGCGATAGAAGTGCGGATGATGCATTGCGACCTTTGTATATGAAAACTATAGTACTCTCATGGTGGAAGTCAAATGGGGTGACATCTAATGTATGCCAGCAACCGTTACTCTTTTTTTTTGGGGACAGCTTATGGAGGTTTTAATCGATATTTATTGATATTTTTTGGATGCAATAATCCAAAAAATAGTCTCCTCTTTCCCCTACCACCAATGAAAATTGGTGACTCCCAAAAAAAATTAAAGACTCCCAAAATCCAATTTTACACCTCACATTTTGCAGCGCCACCACAAGGGTCCGGGCAACCCTAAAAAAAACTCGCCATGATAGTACTATAGTTTTCATATACAAAGATTGCGACATGTTAATTCAATAAAAATAACTACACAAATGACGAATTGTTGTCCCACAGTGCCATACACGACGAACATGTTGATAAACATCAAAATTTGTTGTAAACTTGCCCATACACAGTCAACATGTAAGCCGCAACTTCACGGCTTATAAAATATTTCATAAACCGTGGATTTGTTGGCCAACATGCCCATACACGAATAATTTTGAGCCCAACACCAACAAATCACACCAACATGTTTACCGTGTATGCCTAGCTTAAGAATGATAAGGTCGTATATGAGAACCAGAACGACTCATTTTTCTTATTTTCTTTTAGTTGTATTCCTAGAATGAAAAATAAAGGAGAATGTCAAGTTTGTTTACATTTTTTAATAGATTTTTCTCATGCAAAGATGAAGAGAATTGAAAAAGGCGAAATAAAAACGATTACGGGCATTTTGATTGTTTCGTGTGGATATTGCATTGAATAAGAAATAGAGCAAGAGGCGTTTGACACATATACATTATACAGTGTACGTAAGTGAAGCATTAAAATTTAAAAAAAAATGCAATCTCATCTGTCATATTGCCTTGCTGAGAGTTAGTATTGTGAAATTTTAAGATTTTAAAAAGTGAAAAACGTACTACAAAACTAATAAAAAAAAGTGAAATAAAAACCAATTTGATTTGGAAATCGAAGCATATTATTATTAAAATATAAATCAACATGAGGTGCTACGTGAAAACTTGTAAAAACTTGTATAGCCGGAAAAACAAAAAGTTTTCATTTCACAAGTAAGTCTTGGCTCATATTCCACAAATAGTAACTGAAAGTAATGTTATTTAGGTAAATACGTTATCGTAGAATACTTTTTAATTGTTATTTCATGGTATTTTAACATAAAAATAGCAATATTTTTCAAAATAAAAATATACTTTAATCATGTCATTTGTGCAATCTGTAATGTCAAATTAGAAATTTTAGTACAAGGACTGATAAGTTTTTGTTGGTGATGGCAAGGCCCGTAGTGCAAAGTTATTTCTCTAAGTTTTAGTTTGTATGTTTGCATGTAGTATGTATTGAAATAAATTATGATTTCAAATTATGTATTTAACTGAGGCAAATATCTGATAGTGTTTTTTTTTCATTAAAATTATATATAAAACTAAAAACTATACTTTCATTTATCCATCTAAAATTCCTGTGAAAGCTAAGTTTAATTTTATTACTTCAAGTGTGCTTTGTACGATATTATAATCCAGCCAGCAATAAATCCAAAAAAAACTCATTCAATTATTTATTTGATCGAATAAATTTAACCAAATTAAAAAACATTTTTTTCTTTTAAGGCTTACAGTAACCGCTATGTTCCTTTGTATGTGGATAAGTACTTCTGAGAAGATAGAAACCATATTCCAGTACTTCTAGCTACACATATTTTTACTAAACCACCCAGAAAAAAACTCAGCAAAATATTCCTTTCGGCGGCCCAGCAAATGGCCGTCCACCTTCATTCCAACCCTGTGGCAATGCATTTGTGTTTGTGTATCTCAAACAATTATGAAAACTCTTTGTATATGAAAACTATAGTACTATCATGGTGGAAGTCGAATGGGGCGACATCTAATTTACCTATGCAACCCTTACTCTTTTTTTTTTGCGATGAGCTTATGGAGGTTTTAAATAATATTTATTGATATTTTTTGGATGCAATAATCCAAAAAATAGTCTACTCTTGCCCCAACCACCAATTTTCGACGCTTAAAGACTCCCCAAATCGAATTTTACACCTCACATTTTGCAGCGCCACCACCAGGACCTCTGCAACCCTAAAAAAAACTCGCCATGATAGTACTATAGTTTTCATATACAAAGGAAAACTGTACTTCTTATTCAATGGGATATTGGATATGTGTTGTTGGCAGCGTTGCCAACCACTTTTGACAAAAACGTGCCTTACTTTAAAAAAAATGCCTTTTTCAATAAAATAATGCCTAAAATATTTCTTTGGTAAAAAACTGACATTAGATAAAAAATTAAAACCCAAATATAAAAAAAATAACAAAAACATTTTTATTTTATTATAAAAACAACTAAATATTAAATTATAAGTTTATAAATCACAGAAAAGGATTCTTTATAGGAACAACATTTTTGAATTTTAGTTTCATAAGCAGGTACAAAAGTGTTGATTACAAAACAACCATATTCTTAGCCCATTATAGATCGTCTTCGTCCTTAAAATCATACATTGATTTTTGAAATAATGACATGTGTGCTTGTTTAAATTCCAAATCATATAATTTTTTGTCTTTAAACAGCGACTTTGCATGCAGAATTCCACTCAATGTATCTGTATTAAGCCTATTTCTGAGCTTTGTCTTGTATAAATTAATTGATGGATGAAAAAATCCTTTCTACAGTTGCCGAAGAATGCGGCAAACATAAGATATGGTTAACTAATTTTTCCAGAAAAGGAAACATTTTACAACCAGAAAAAGTGTTCCGAAAATGAACAGAATTTGAAGGTTGAAAGAAATTCTTTTAGACCAAGGCTACATTTAAAATTCTTTTTTACATTGCGTAAAATAAAAGTCAGGATGTTGAATTAAAAAAAAAATGAAAATAACTGATAAAAAAGATGCCTTTTGAAGAAAAAATAAGCCTTAAAGCCTTAGCTAATGAAATAATGCCTAAAAGGCATAAAAAAGCCTAAGTTGGCATCGCTGGTTGTTGGTGAGGAGGGGTAGGCCATTGATATGGAAATACGTCTGCAGTTTTTTATTTGTTCTTTTGTGAGAATATTTGATTTTACATTTCTTGTGTGGTATTTGAGGATGGATATTTTTATTTCGTTTTTAGTTTTTGGTGTATGCTTTTCGAATAATGTTTTGTTATATTAAGGTGTTGAAGTATTTTGCATTTATTTCATGAAGTTTAATAGGTTATATACATACAATTTTTGTGAATAATTACAAAACAAAAAAAAATAATTCTAGACGGGTAGTTAACTGCGATTAGAAAATGCAAATTTTAATTCAACCATGCAGCCTTACTAGACAAAATTGATCTCAAACAATATACGCCCATTAATACCCAAACTCACCCTCAAATCGTGCAAGAAATTTTTTTTGTAGTTCCAATTTGAATGCATTGAAACCAATGAAAGTGGGACCTGTTTAATTTAGTTTCAAGATTTTGAGGGTAGGTAGGTATTTGTGTAGTATTTGTTTGATTTGAAAGATTTCAGTATTGACAATCAAATTGATATTTGTAATTCATTACCTATCGTAGCTGGTAAAGTAAGGTGGGCTATCTGCAAGTGAGAACTCATTTTCATTTGACCTTTAAAGAAAGTATAGGTATATTTACTACAGGTATAACAAAAATAATAAAATGCAAATTTCAATTCAGGCAGCTTTCCTGAAATCTTGCAAAAAAAAACCATTTTTACAAGTGGGCATACTTAAGGAAATTTAGGAATAGGTACCCACCCTTAAAATCAAGAAGGAAAAATCTAAAAATACCTACGAATGAAGTGATGTACATAAATTAATGAAAATAATTAAATAATATTTCTAAAAGATTTTATCACATAGGCATTGTCCCTAAATTCATATACAATGCACATAGGTATATAAACAAAGCCCATAGCCCAAAGCTATAGGAATATTGTTTAACTTTTTTCTATCTGTAAAAAAAATAAGATTTTAATTATTGGTAAGTAGGCAAATGTACATACCTACATATGTAGGTACAGGCATTGTATATGAATTAAGATAGTACTATCATCAGCACGTTCCACACGTCGGCCCCCTGGCGATCAAACAACGAACTAATTTTCTGGTTGCTGTTTCTGTGTATATACAAGTGCGCCCCCAGACGACCAAACAACACAACTCAAAAATCATCGTGATGATAGTACTATAAGTTTTATATGCAATGGGTACAGGTACAAATACATTTTTTTATAATGATTTGAAAATTTTAAAGCGAAGTACTATTGAAAAATTTGAAATTTTCTAACTTACAGAAATCTTTTTTCAGGATTGTGTTTTTCCAAAAAAAAAAACGGAAATTTGAGTTCTTGAAAAAAAATTAGAAACACGAGGAGCAGGTATTAGAAATGTAAGTGTACTTTAAGAAAAATTAAATTTTCTGTTTTCCATTAGGCTGCAATACAAAAAAAATTGAGCAAGAACTTTTTAAATTCAAGCTTGTCGTAAGCAGCACTTAAACAAATTTCTTGAAATTGTCATAAGTGGATGATATAAACCGATGTTATTTCAAATCCACCTTTCATAATCTCGAGGATTCAAACGTTCAATCTTGTGTCTAAAACAAAATTTGAATAAAAAACAATTTGTAGGTATCTAGGAAAGTTTGATTATTTTTAGACCAATCCCTTTAAAAGATAAAAAAAAACAATTGACCTGAAAAAGTATGTTTTTTAAAAATCAACTATGAATAAATATGTTTTTATATTATCTGTCTAATAATATAACCTTTATTAAAATTAGTCGGGATTCTTATTTTTTTGTGATTTATTTAAAAAGATCAATTTTGAAATTTTTAACTTTTAAACACTAGTAACTTCTATTTTTTGGTATTAGAATACCTCTATGTCAACACCTTACCTACCTACGAAATTATTTTTTATTAATTTGTGTATTTTATCAATTGCACCTGGTAGTCAACTCTTGAACCCTCAATTGGAGATAGATTTTTTTTTCAATTTGCGTTCAATGTATTTCCCATAAAAAAAACCCAGAAAAGGGCTCGGAATATTTTAACTTTACTAATAGAATTTACATGAATGGATATTAAAGTTATGATTGTAAAAGCATAATAACATGTGTTTATTTCTAAATCAGGTGGAACATATACAAAAAAACTTAAATAATCATGTGTAGTTTGTCCTCAAAAACTGTGAAAAATGGCAAGGAAATAACAACAAATAGGTACTAAAAAAAAATTGAAGCAATTTTGGTTCGATTAAATTGTTAAACTTTGTAACTGATTCTCAACAATTGTTGTTAACCAAAACACATATTTGTGATACACAATAACAATTAGTGTGATAAACAATATAAATAAATAAAGAAACAATTAAAAAAATGTAAAAAGAAAAAAAATATATCATTTGTTTACACTTTTTGAGGTCAAATTACACAGGATTATTCATTTTTTTATATATATTTTCCACCTGATTTGCAAGTAAACGCATTTTATTATGGTTTTACAATCATAATATTGATACCCGTTCATATAAATTGTTTCAGTAAAGTGAATATTTTTCGAGCCCTTTTCTGTTTTTTTCTTATGGGAAATACACGTCAAATCGAAAAAAAATCTATCTCCAATTGAGCGTTAACGCGTTGACTGCCAGGTGCCGTGTTACCAAGTGCCAATATAAAAAACATAGTACTATCATGGTGGAAGTCGAATGGGGCGACATCTAAAACCCTCACTAAATTTTATTGCGGAGAGCGGTGGATGCTCTAATTGATATTTTTTGGTTGCAATAATCCAAATAATATACTCATCTTGCTCCTACTACTGATTTCCGATGCTTAAAGACTCCCCAAGTCAAATTTTACACTGGGCAACATATAACATTATTAAACATAACATTACTCGCCATGATAGTGTCTTTTTCTTGCATTTAATTGTCGAAGTGGTTGCGTGCGTCGCACTTTGAGCTCTGTGTAAAATAAAATCCTACTTTGCTGCTCTCCTTCTGCAAAAAGATTTGCTTTTTCAAAAAAAAAAAAATAAAATTTTGTGAAATCGAATTTTTGATTTTATAGTAAAAAATTTAAGAAAATAAAAATTTTCATTGAAATTTTGTGCGTTTTTATAGAACTTTAAAAAAAAGAAATCAACATGTGCGACGAAGTAGTAGTAAAAATTAGTGTGATACACAATATAAATAAATAAAGAAACAATTAAAAAAATGTAAAAAGAAAAAAAATATATCATTTGTTTACACTTTTTTAGGTCAAATTACACAGGATTATTCATTTTTTTTATATATATTTTCCACCTGATTTGCAAGTAAACGCATTTTATTATGGTTTTACAATCATAATATTGATACCCGTTCATATTAATTGTTTCAGTAAAGTGAATATTTTTCGAGCCCTTTTCTGTTTTTTTCTTATGGCAAATACACGTCAAATCGAAAAAAATCTATCTCCAATTGAAGGTTAACGCGTTGACTGCCAGGTGCCGTGTTACCAAGTGCCAATATAAAAAAACATAGTACTATCATGGTGGAAGTCGAATGGGGCGACATCTAAAACCCTCACTAAATTTTATTGCGGAGAGCGGTGGATGCTCTAATTGATATTTTTTGGTTGCAATAATCCAAATAATAGTCTCCTCTTGCTCCTACTACTGATTTCCTATGCTTAAAGACTCCCCAAGTCAAATTTTACACTGGGCATTATTAAACATAACATTACTCGCCATGATAGTGTCTTTTTCTTGTCATTTAATTGTCGAAGTGGTTGCGTGCGTCGCACTTTGAGCTCTGTGTAAAATAAAATCCTACTTTGCTGCTTTTTCAAAAAAAAAAAATAAAATTTTGTGAAATCGAATTTTTGATTTTAAGAAAATAAAAATTTTCATTGAAATTTTGTGCGTTTTTTAAAACTTAAAAAAAAAGAAATCAACATGTGCGCCGAAGTAGTAGCTGCATTGGTTGTCGACAATGGATCCGGTATGTGCAAAGCCGGTTTCGCTGGAGATGATGCTCCACGAGCTGTATTCCCATCTATTGTTGGGCGTCCAAGACATCAAGGTGTCATGGTGGGTATGGGACAAAAAGATTCGTATGTTGGTGACGAAGCACAAAGCAAGAGAGGTATCCTCACTTTGAAATACCCAATCGAGCACGGTATTGTCACAAACTGGGATGATATGGAGAAAATCTGGCATCACGCTTTCTACAATGAATTGCGTGTCGCACCCGAGGAACACCCTGTCCTCTTGACTGAAGCTCCATTAAATCCAAAAGTCGACCGAGAGAAAATGACTCAAATTATGTTTGAGACCTTCAATACTCCCGCTATGTATGTCACCATTCAGGCTGTACTCTCACTGTATGCCTCTGGTCGTACCACCGGTATTGTGTTGGATTCTGGTGATGGTGTTTCTCACACTGTGCCAATTTATGAAGGTTATGCCTTGCCTCATGCCATCCTCCGTTTGGATTTGGCTGGTCGTGATTTAACAGACTACTTGATGAAGATCTTGACTGAAGGTGGTTATTCATTCACCACAACAGCTGAGCGTGAAATTGTTCGTGACATCAAGGAGAAACTCTGCTATGTTGCTTTGGACTTTGAACAAGAAATGGCAACAGCTGCATCATCTAGTTTGTTGGAAAAGAGCTACGAATTGCCCGATGGTCAAGTTATTACTATTGGTAATGAACGTTTCCGTTGCCCAGAAGCCCTATTCCAGCCTTCATTCTCGGGTATGGAAGCATGCGGTATCCATGAAACCACATACAATTCCATCATGAAGTGCGATGTCGATATCCGTAAAGATTTGTACGCCCACACAGTATTGTCCGGTGGTACCACCATGTATCCAGGTATTGCTGATCGTATGCAGAAGGAAATCACCGCATTGGCTCCATCCACGATGAAGATCAAGATTACTGCACCACCAGAGAGGAAATACTCCGTATGGATCGGAGGATCCATCTTGGCATCGCTATCCACTTTCCAACAGATGTGGATCTCAAAACAAGAATACGACGAGTCGGGCCCATCAATTGTCCACAGGAAGTGCTTCTAAGAGTAGTAGTTCTCGCAAAACCGTATTATGTATTGCTAATTTTTATTCTTTAATTATTATTATTATATAATTACTATATATGAAAAACAAGATAGCGAGAGAAAGAGAGAGGGAGAGAGGGAGATAGATAGCGGCAAACAACATCGTGCACTTGTAAATTTCTCTCCCCCAAAATAACAACAACAGCCAGCAAAGCTAAAATAAACATCTTAAGCCGCTAAATGTAAATAAAATCCTACTAAAAATAAAATAAAATTTTGTGAAATCGAATTTTTGATTTTATAGTCAAAATTTTAAGAAAATAAAAAATTTTCATTGAAATGTTGTGCGTTTTTATAAAACTTTAAAAAAAAGAAATCAACATGTGCGACGAAGAAGTAGCTGCATTGGTTGTCGACAATGGATCCGGTATCTGCAAAGCCGGTTTCGCTGGAGATGATGCTCCACGAGCTGTATTCCCATCTATTGTTGGGCGTCCAAGACATCAAGGTGTCATGGTCGGTATGGGACAAAAAGATTCGTATGTCACCATTCAGGCTGTACTCTCACTGTATGCCTCTGGTTGTACTACCGGTATTGTGTTGGATTCTGGTGATGGTATTTCTCACACTGTGCCAATTAATGAAGGTTATGCCTTGCCTCATGCCATCCTCCGTTTGGATTTGGCTGGTCGTGATTTAACAGACTACTTGATGAAGATCTTGACTGAAGGTGAAATTGTTCGTGACATCAAGGAGAAACTCTGCTATGTTGCTTTGGACTTTGAACAAGAAATGGCAACAGCTGCATCATCTAGTTTGTTGGAAAAGAGCTACGAATTGCCCGATGGTCAAGTTATTACTATTGGTAATGAACGTTTCCGTTGCCCAGAAGCCCTATTCCAGCCTTCATTCTTGGGTATGGAAGCATGCGGTATCCATGAAACCACATACAATTCCATCATGAATTGCGATGTCGATATCCGTAAAGATTTGTACTCCCACACAGTATTGTCCGGTGGTACCACCATGTATCCAGGTATTGCTGATCGTATGCAGAAGGAAATCACCACATTGGCTCCATCCACTATGAAGATCAAGATTACTGCACCACCAGAGAGGAAATACTCCGTATGGATCGGAGGATCCATCTTGGCATCGCTATCCACTGTCCAACAGATGTGGATCTCAAAACAAGAATAGAATAGAGTTCGCAAAAACTGACTTTTCAAAAAATATTAAATTCCATTACGGACAATTTTGAATGAAATGTGAATACGTTTTTTGTGTTCTTTTTTTTAAATTAAAATTTAAAAATATTTTAATAGATTTTTCTTTCAATCTAGTATACAGTTCCTCAACAATAAAAAATAACATGTATTCCTTATGGGAGTAATTTTATATTTATTTTTGTCGCCACATTTATTAACATGTAAGTAAAGTATACTAGGCTTTAAGCATTTATTCATTATTTAATATTTGAGGTGAGAATTTTTTATTGCAGCAACTCAAGGAAAGCGTTAAATCAGCCTGTGCTCCAACAACGACTCTTATTGAAGCAAACACACTTTCATTTCAAGACTTTATCAGTACTACATCAAAGAATAACTCTTTTACTTTGAAATTACATAACATTTCCATTCCAACAAATAATCTTTACTCATGAAATGTAATTATTTTTGTTCCAGAAAAGTGAGACACGTCATAAAAAGTTTTGATAATTTGTCGTTGTCACTGTCCATTTACACGGCAACGTTTTTCTGACAACATTTAGGGATATTTGCCCGTATCATTTTTTAATAAGTTACATAAATAATTACAAATATTTTAATCATTTACACGATTGTTTCATTAATGACAAAAAAAAAATGATAATTTGCCAATAGCGTAAATGCGGCATAAATCTAATTCGTATTCACTGTACGCAGTTTTTTGGGGAATGAGATTTAGGAACAATACATCAGCCTTATTTATTTACTCGTATTATCGGCGGCGTAGAGTTCCTCCGATTTTGCAACGCCTTCAATATTAAAAAGCTGATTTATAAAAAAAATAAACCAGTAATTGAAGCGGAGTAAGTTAAAACTGGTTCATACGAGGTTTTAAGCCGTAGTAAAGCCATTTTAGTACCTAAATGACATTTTTACATCGTATAAAACTTAAAAAAAGTAAAAGAAATTTGTTTTACAATTTGATAAAATGAAAAGTTATCTTAATTTTGTGAGTGATTTAAATTTATTAATGCCTTAACTACGGGAAAGATAAGCAGAAGGCATTGTATATGAATTTAGATAGTACTATCATCAGCACGTTCCACACGTCGGCCCCCTGGCGATCACACAACGAACTAATTTTCTGGTTGCTATTTTTGTGTATATACAAGTGCACCCCCAGACGACCACACAACACAACTCAAAAATCATCGTGATGATAGTACTATAAGTTTTATATACAATGCATAAGGCCAAAGCAGAACGAAACACTGTTCAACCCCATGACTATGAAAGATGAAGATTTTCGGTTGAACTACCGATTTTCGAATGAAAATATGAACAAATTGATAGATAAAGCTCGGCCTTTCCTAGTAGAAGCAAGCAAGTAACGGGTCCGTCAAATAACTTCTTTTTTTTTTGAAAATGCTATAAAAAAAACTACTAAAAATTTTCTCAAATTTCTTTTTTTTTACTTGAAAGTACAATCCTTCGGGTTAATAATGGAAAATAATTTCATTCAAATGGCTGCCTCGGCTGGCCATGCAATAGCCTACACGATCGGTCAAATTTCTTTATGCAAAATTCGTCTCATTGATGTCTTCGAAATGTTCAATTGTTGAGAACGACGGTGAATTGATGTTGATGGCGCTTCACGCAAATTTTCTGCAAAAGCAGCAATATTCTCGGGTGTACGCACTGTTTTTGGCTTTTCACGTTTTGGTTTATCGATGAGGATGCCAGTTTCTTTCACTTTTTTCACAAGATAACGAACATACGGAGCTGACGGTGCTTCTCTTCTTCCAAAATCCGTACGCAATTTTCGCACACATTCTGCAACATTACCTGATTTTCAAAGAAATGTCGCAACATTTCCCAGCGTTGTTCAAGCGTATACACATACACAACCATATTCGTTCAGCGGAAGGATAAAACTAATTATCTGTCAAATTGAAAAAAAAAAACGTTATTTAGCGAACTCTTTGTATTTTTTTTTTTATCTGTTAAAATCTTCAAATAATATATACTGACTTACCTTTTGAGAACTATCCCAATTCTCAAAGCGTTTTCTTTTATTTTTTATATCCGTGTTCCATTCCTCTAAATTGGCCCAATTAAATTATATTAGGTTTGTTCGACGTAACTCGCTCCAGGGCGCCCTGGAGAATGTCATTCAATTATCAAAAAATCCAGGTCAGCTCGGGTTTTAATTTTACATCGAACACCTCAGAGCTAGAAATGTTATCAGCTGATCAAATGATATCAAATGATAACAGCGGATTCGAATTTTGACAGCTCTAATTTTTCGCTCTAAGAAAAACCTGGGGTCGGTTGGAGTGCGTCCAGAGCTCGCTCAGAGTTCACATCGAACACAGAACAAAAAAAACTAGAGCGAAAAAAGAGCTATATAAAACACTTCAGAGCGAATTCAGTGCGACCCAGTGCTTACATCGAACAAACCTATTAATAAAAATAGAATTTGTGCAAATCAGCTGGGGTTTGTTGACGTTTATAATACCAGAGTTTTAGATTTGTCATTTTTTTTTAGCATATATTTGACATAATTAGAACGGCTAAGAAAATACGGCGTAAACGCCGCTTCAGGAGCGGAGTCGAGTCGTAATTTGTACTAAAAAACCAGAGTTGAGGAGTTGGTATGGCATTGGCAAAATGTCTGACGTTTTTGTGAGTGAGACACCAGCAGCTGTCAGCTCTACATATTTTCAACTAAACTCTAACTGGAGTACTTAACTCAAATAACGAAAAACCTGGGTCGAAAATTTGACCTTAATCATTGTATATGAATTTGCATAGTACTCTCATGAACACGTTCCACACGTCGGCCACCTAGCGATCACACCCCTAACTAATTTCCTGGTTGCTGTTTCTGTGTATATACAACTGCGCCCTCAGACGACCACACCCCACAGCACAAAAACCATCGTGATGATAGTACTATAAGTTTTATATACAATGCCTTAATCCAACTCGAGCTCTAAATTCTGCTTGTAAACGTGGTAACAAAGGGGCGAAGCGAGTTTGAAGCTCGCTTCAATACCTCTTGTAAACATGGTATATATTAGTTGAAATGAAATTTGTGCATATCAGCTGGGCTTTTTTTAGGTTTATAATAACCAGAGTCTTAGATTGGTAATTGGGTTATTTTGGAGAAATAATGGATAAACAAAATAAGAGGAAACATTCTGAAAATTCTGATAGTTCACAAAAGGTTATTCATTGAATATTATTTTCAAATTGCAACATATAAAAAAAACATATTTTTTACATTCATAGATTCTTCTCCGACATCTGATAGTTAACATAACCTTTGTATATGAAAACTATAGTACTATCATAGTGGAAGTCGAATGGGGCGACATCTAATTTACCTATGCAACCCTTACTCTTTTTTTTTTGCGGAGAGCTTATGGAGGTTTTAAATGATATTTATTATTATTTTTTGGATGCAATAATCCAAAAAATAGTCTACTCTTGCCCCTACCACCAATTTTCGACGCTTAAAGACTCCCCAAATCGAATTGTACACCTCACATTTTGCAGCGCCACCACCAGGACCTCTGCAACCCTAAAAAAAACTCGCCATGATAGTACTATAGTTTTCATATACAAAGACATAACCCATTTTCTCCAAATTTTAAGACAAATTTCCTCAATTTTTTTTTACATTTTATACGATGTCAAAATGACATTTAGATGCTAAAACTGCTTTAATACGGCTTTAAAACTCTTATGCACCAATTTTAGCTTAGTCCGCCTCTAATACTCGTGTATTTTTTTTTAAATAAATAGATTTCTCAGTATTAAAGGCGTTGTTAAGTTGGAATAACTTTACGCCACGATAATACGAGTCAATTAATATGGCTGTATATGGGTGTTTTCATTTATTCGTTCCGAACGAACAGAGCTTTAGTTGTCAAAAAAAACGTTGTGTTCAAAACAATAAACAAAAAAAAAATAAAATTAGTTCTAAGCGCTCCGAGCACGTTCAGTGTAGAGAACGCTCAGATCGTGTTCAACATGTTCGAGCTCTGTTCAGAGTTTATTTCCTAACTAAAATATTAAAACGCTGTTTATTTTTTTCAAAACCAACCAAAACGGTTTCAAAAGCGGTTCCTCCCAATAACTTTAAACAGAGTTCGTATGACATGGAAATAGAACCTTGTATTCCTCGGCCGCCAATCTGCTCTCACCCTAAATCTCTTACCTGAAACTTGGTTTTGCTGTTGTTGATATGTCAAAATTAGGAAGAAAAAAGACAAGGATAAATGTACAAAACGCCAAACTGTATTCATGTGAACAGCACAACCCTGTATCCTTCTTGCAGTGTATCCGTTTCATTCTCTCATCTGCATTGATGGGAAAAATACAACACTAGTTCATGTTTAATGCTTTTTAAAACCTTTAGTCCGGTTATCAACTGCAAGCCGAGCGTTTCAAAAAAAAAAAGGAGAAAAGGAATAGTGATGTGTGGTTTGATCTAGCATTTCTCGGTTCTCGTTTGTTCTCCTGTTTTTTCTTCCCCCTCTCGAAAATTTTTGAACTTCATCGAATACCGTACCAAATTTTGAATAATCAAAAAATTAATAAAATCCTAATCGGGTGTGTAAAGAACTTGAAAATTTTGTAACAAAAGAAAAAAATAAAACAATATTGAGTGAGTGAATTAGGAAAAAGAATTTCAAATCGCACAATCTCGCTAAGAAAGCCGGAGGTAGATTTTTTCCTTCATATTTTTCATCTCAAAGAATTAATCAATTTTTGTGGGGAATTTTCTTGTCATCGGTCGGCTAGCTGTGTTATGGTTGATATAGTGGTGAATTTTAGATGCGAAAAATTTTACTTTTTGTGATGTAAATGAAGTAAAAAAGTTAAAACAAAAAAAAAAAAAACCCCAATGTACACTACACACCAAACCTTCACAGCACAACCCATCATCAATAATAACAACTACTCCCAACAATTAGAAAGTATAACACCACAACACCCCGTCAAGTTGTAAAATTTAATTTATTTTAAGTAAAAAAAAGGGAAAAAGTATAAATTCATAGTGTGGTGATTTATAATTATAATGTGTGGTGGAACTTGTTTTATATAATTCTGTCTTCTTGCAATAAGGAAATTAAAAAAATGCTGAAGTAATCATTTCATTAATTACAGAAAATACAATTTTCCAATAAAATTCTCATCTCTGGTAAGTAAAGTTACAAAATCAACACCCAATTTATTCCTTTCCTACCTACCCACAATATTTTTTTTTTGTCTCATGTGGGTATGTAAATCAATCCTGTTCGTACAAGCCCAACCGTGTGTGCTGAAATCAAAGAATTTTAAACATTTTAGCTGGAATAAATGAGAGCGAGTGAGACAGTTGGCTGGCTTGGCCAGCTCTTTCTCTTTAAAAAAACAGGCGAGGTCAGCAAACAGTCAAAAATAAAAATCAGAAATTCCTTTGGTTTTTTTGTTTCAATTTGTGGGAATAATGGTCGGTTATTGTGAAAAAAAATTGCAATAAAAAAAAAAAACTAATAGAAATGTCAGTTGTTTGTTGTTGTACTTTATATCAGAGTTAAACAAAATTTGTAATTATTTGTGAAGGTTCTTGAATTGGAGTTTTTTGTTTGGTGGTTTGGTGCCTTCTAGGCATCTCACGCATCCATTGGTGAAGAAGGTGGTGTGTGCAACAGCAAGTTGAATTTGTTTGTTTTTTTTTTTTTTTTTTTTTTAATTTTTCACCACTCGGTTACATGCCAGTGTTGTCGTTTCATAAATTTGAGCAGTCTCGTAAATATTTTATATAAAATCTTTTTTTCTTTTTAATAACATTAAAATTATACGACAAATTGTTTTTAAATAATTTTAACAAAACAAAAATAATAGAAAAAAAGAACACTTCAAATATTGCGTTAATAGGTATTAACTTATAAAATAAAAACTAGGGCGACACCGGCAGTAAAGTAGTACATCATTTTTTACTAGCTTAGCACGTATGAAATTTGGGAGTCGGGCAGAATTCGAACTGAAGATTTTAATCAAACATGACATTACTATGATACTGAAGTCAAAAAATAGTGGGTCTTAAAATTTTGCCTGTACAGCCTAAACGAGTAGGTGGATTTTGTTTGAAACTTGGTGTGCCAAGTATTTCGACGCATTTTTGTATTGTTTTTAAAAACTAAAAATATTTTTCTCAAAATTGGCTTACACCTATGTACCTACGATTTTTGTTAATTCTATAAAACTGCACTGGGAGTCATTTCGGATTCTGTATTTAATGGTCGGCTTGAATTTAAACGCTTTTAAGAATTTAACAGGCTTTTAAGTTGTTCCATACAAAAGGCGTCATTTTAAAATTTAAAAGCCAGGCCAATATTAGTACAACCAAATATAAAAGAGAAATACAATCGACTCGCCCTAAGTCGAACTTTCTTTGGGCTTGATTTACGAGTATTCCGGGATATTTTTGGAAACTCTTCAAATTTTACACGAATTATTATATTTTTCAAAAAAAAAGAAGCTAAGTCGAACTGATTTTGATTTCCCGTGAAAATTTTATTTAAGTTAAATAATAAATTAAGAAGTAGAATTCCTTCTAGGTACAATCTCCGAGACGCAATGTCAAATAGTTTTCGTGGCAAAAGTATTTGCCTCGGCCTTCCTTCCAAGAATATAAATTCCATTTTTGGAAGTACTGACCGAAAAAAAAAACATTCTGCTAAGGATCAATTGTACTTAAATAATATTCAGACCGCTCAGCAATTGTCTTATTTCAAAATTGGCCGCTTGCCTGAAGCTCTAGTTTAAGGTCAAAATGCCTACCTACATACATTGTATGATAATGCAAGGCACCCATGCCTTAACCAGCATTGAACAACAGCCTAGTGAGGAACCAAGGATGATCCATATTTTGTAAAACTGAAGGAGGTGTTTTAAAATGAGAATTTTATTGAAAAGTTAGTTATTGGTAAAGCGTTTCTCTTATTTGCAAGAACTTGAAAAACATTTAAATGTTTTTCAAAATTTATTTTGAATTAATTTTCGCCATCAGCTTATTTTGGCAAAAGAAATAACCCAAACGATGGAATTTCCAGCCTCGTGCATATTGAAATGTTTTTTTTTTTACTGGCTGCTGCCACTTGCTAAAAAATTGACAAATTCCCCAAGAGTATCACTTGTCAAGAATGGAGTGCTTAGTTTAGGTTGGGCATAATTCTATTCATGCAATAACACGCACACAGAAATGGGATGAGGATGGCCCTGGCTCTGATATTTGTTTTGTCAGTAAGATTTTCTCTTTTAATTTGATACAATAAAAACCATATATGTACAATATTCAGTAGAGTCAAAAATGAATTCAAAATAATAATAAAAATAATTCAAAATTTTAAGAAAAACAAAATGCGAGCTAAAAAATTTTGTCCACTAAGTTTTTATAGTCGGCCCTATCGAGGCAACCGTTGGAGCGGAACTTTCTCCGCGACGCATCCTTTGTCGGAGATTCAATTTCGGTTCGAAGTAGCTGTCATCGGAAAAAAGAAAAACTTCGGAATTTCGGAGACGGTTACCTCGATAGGGCCCAGTGCCTGACTTATCGCTCTGGCAGGGTAGACTTTCTTAATCCACGAGGAGGAGAAGCACAAAACGCCCTTCCCAAAGAAAATCATACTAAAGTAGCCATTTCGACAACCCTGTTACCGACATACAGATTCTTTCTTATCGATATTTATTGTAACATCAAAAAAGAAAAAAAACTTTCAATAGTTCCACCATTTATTTATCTTATTGCTAACTCCAATATGCAATGACGAATAATGTTAAATTTTGTGGCGGACATTATTTTAATCTATTTTATTTTATTTGGGGAGCTCCCTTCTGATGTCTGGTGAAGGATTTGATCTCTTGAACAAGCTAAAATATTTTAGGTTTTTTTTTTATTTTACAGGGTGGATGTACATACGGTAGTTGTCTTATTTCAAAAGTATTATCAATCTGCCTACTCTCTCGATATCATTTTGGATGCTGCAATATGCTCCTTTTCTGCCTCTTGTTGACTATATTTCTCTTTTTATCTCTCTCTCTCCCTGAATGTTAATTGTATTTTCTATCCTTGTGTCTCTATCTGGCACAACTCTATTTCTGTCTCTTTAGCTGTATATATATCTCTATTTCAATGCGAATGAAGTTAATTTACAGTGGCGATAGGGGGCAATCAACAGATAAACCTTGAACAGCCGGACTAAGTCCAGTCAGAGGCGGGGGTTTAATGCTCGACTTCGAATTTTGCCTCGCAAATAGTTAATTTTCTTCTTTTGTGGAGAAAATAAAGAATTTTGTTTCTTCTTTTATTTGAAAACAGATAAAATTTTCATGAAAGTCGTGTTTTTTTTTTTAAATAAGTTGTTGTCGAATGTCTTTTGTCTGTTTAACTATTTTGTCTATTTGCCAAAAGTGAATCATTAGTGTTTCATCATCAACATCATCATCAATTAACATAAATCAGACAATCTGTTTGTTTATATTATCTCTCTGAGGAGTGATGGTTAGATGATGCCAACAAACTATACCTGCTTTGTGTTCGTGTTTTTTTTTTGTGTTTTGTTTTTATTGTTTGAATTAATGACGATAACGAGACAAATTTTCAGGATAACCAAGCTACGCACTATTGAATTTTTTTGTTAAATAAAAACTCATTGACGTTTCGTAATCTGCCCTGCACCTTTGTATATGAAAACTATAGTACTATCATGGCGAGTTTTTTTTAGGGTTGCAGAGGTCCTGGTGGTGGCGCTGCAAAATGTGAGGTGTAAAATTCGATTTTGGGAGTCTTTAAGCGTCGGAAATTGTTGGTAGGGCCAAGAGTAGACTATTTTTTGGATTATTGCATCCAAAATATATCAATAAATATCATTTTAAACCTCCATAAGCTCTCCGCAAAAAAAAAAGAGTAAGGGTTGCATAGGTAAATTAGATGTCGCCCCATTCGACTTCCACCATGATAGTACTATAGTTTTCATATACAAAGCCTGCACCATTTAATCAAAAATGTATAGTTTTCCTAGAAGATAAGATGAAACATAGTTACAATACTGATTCACATTTTTGGTTTGTGGTAAGTTTATTTCTATCGAAAGCAATTATTGTTCTAAACTTATTTATTTACACTTTGTATGTTTTCAAATCAATCGAAGAGAAAAAAGTGCAGTTGAATTAAAAACGAAAAAATAATTAAGTAGCCAATACCAAAAATATCGCCTTAATAAATCTTATTTGTTTGAAAACATTTTTCATGTTTTAAATATGTGAATTATAAAAAGTACCTACTATTATCTGTAGGCGATCTAATATTGTAAAAAAATAGACTCTGGTTGTCTGGCTACTTGCTCCTATATATGATTACCGAAAATAAACAACAAAGAATTTTTTGTTTATACCGCATTAATTAATAACCGTAAACAATTGGAACACAATGGAAATTGGTTGGTTGATTCAACTTTATAGTGATTGTTATGGCGAGTCTTGAAACAATTTTCGAAAAAAATCTAATGTCCCTCCAGTTATCAGACCAAGGTCATCAGAACAATCTTTTTTCAATTGCATTAATTAGTGCTTAACTAATGCTTTTAAGTGCTCCAATAGTTTTGGAAAAAATTAATGTTTTGCTAACTTCAGTAAACAGAAAAATTTTCAAAAAACCGTTCAACCAAAGGAAAAAAAATATTTATCAAGTATTAGTAAGCTATTTAAATGCTCTACGAATAAAAAAAATTAAAATTTCAAAAAAAAAATATTTTGCAAAATAAAAAGTTCTGAAAATATAGCATTTAATTCGAGCTAGCTAATTTATTTACTAATCAAGCTGTAGCTAGTTTCTGTGGCATAGTGTCCACAATCTTATGTTGAAATTAAGCTGATTTTTGGGGAGAAAAGTCCAAGCTAAAAATTAGTTCGATCTGCATAGGTTTGAAGCTTGGACTGAATTTTGTTTTCTTTTAAATTCAGCAATGTTAGAATTAGTTGCGGAATGAAAGTCTTACCGAGACTAGGTTAGGTCAGCTGTCAGCAGAATTGACACTTAGGCCAAAGAATCGCCCGTTGTAAGACGAAGAGTAATTGTTTCTTCCTTATCCTTACAGCTTCTGCAGAAATCGTTAGGGAACATTATAAAACCTTGCTACGTGCTTCCCAGTCTCCTGTAATGACACCTATACGCCTAATCAGCAATCTCTCTAAGGATAACCAGCACTAAGATCGCCTAAAATTTATCATTGCCCGGATCTATAGCCTAGGCTTAAAATATTTTATGCAGTGCGATGTATGAATGAAAAAAAAAATTAAGACAAAGGGTTAAAAATCCACTAGCTCGTAGTTGTATCATTTTATGTCTAGAATAAATTGAATCGAATTATCTATGTCACAAAAAATGGTAAAACAAATGCTGCTAGCTGTCACATTCGCAGGAGAGTATTCTTCTTAAGACTAACACACAGGTACCAAAATTTAACACTTGTTTTCCTCCACGACCACTTTATTGAATTTCCGAACATTGTACATAGTTCTCCCTTTAAGGTAAATCAGCCAAGTAGGAGAGAACTTTGCTCCCAGCCGAGATCATCACAATCGTAGTTTAGTTATTTTTAACTGAAATTAATTAATCATCAACATCCGGAACTTGAACATCGTCCATTCACATACATATGTACATTTATTTTCGTTTCCTAATTAAAAAAAAATATCTTTGTATATCAACTTTGCAAAATGCAACATGAGTTTCCTTGTTATCAAATTTTCAACGAAAAAAAAATGATTTACAATAAACTAAAAAAACAAAACAATTGCTTTATCAGCTGGAGGCTGAAGAAGGAGGAGTAGACACTTTTTTTTTATATTTGATCCAACATTGTTGAATAATTTCTTGATACCGTTGATAGCATGGTATATGGAATTCTTAGCTCGTTTAATTTTTTGTCTGATTGAATGTCTCTTTGCCTCACTGAATTTCTACCCATAGCAATATAAAGAGACGTCGCGTCGCTGACGGCAACAGGAAATCACAGTCTTGACTGTCGCGCAAAGTTGAGTTATATGCCGTTTTTTTTCTTTTGTTCTGAAAAAAAGATCATGAATAAAAAGCAGACAACCTTCGGAGGTCTTCACATGAATGATGTTCATACGTATCCATCAACAATTATTTAATTTTGACAAGTAAAAGGGGCACGATATTCAGAAAAGAATACTATAGACCAGAACATAACTGCAACAAACAAAATTTTTTTTTGAAATATAATGCCAACAGGTAGTTTGGTGATTTTGACATATTTCGCGAACATGTTATATTCTTTTCTAAATAAAAAAGCAAGTGCAAAAAAACGTTTTCTGAACTGTTCCAGACAGACTCAGAACAATTTAGAACAGAAAATTTCCAATTGAACAGCAAAAAGTTGTAATTTAATAAATGTTCCAAACTATTCGGAAACATCTATTGGTGTGAAAAAGCGTAAATATTTTTTATAAGTTTACGTAATGAAAAGACAGGTTAAATATAAATACTTAACACTATTTTATTGATCGACCGTACTGGTTCACTGCTTGATTAATACTAAATTACAAAATACATATAGGTCTATATAGGCGTTAACATTCAAGGCGGGCGCTTGAGCAAATTGAAAGTTTTGTTAAAAAAAAAAAAAATAAGAGTTAAAATAAGAAAACAAAGTTTTAGCGTTAATGGTGAGAAATTGATACAATGTAAAATAACTTAATTGATTTAAAGATTTCATTGAGCAAATATTCTTAATTAATTGGATAATTTAATAAATTTCAAGATTCAACTGCCGGCGGCGGCGTTTTGAAAGATAAAAACGATGAAATTTTTACAATCGGCTGGGAAAGTATACCATTTGATGTTCGAATCGTTGGAGATAGCATTTCATCAAGAATAGCGACAAAATCGCCCACATCGAGATTAGGCTGAGGCCGATTCCACTTAGCACGTTGACGTTTTTGAAGTTGAAGTTGAACGACATACTCGGAACTCCATCGTTGCCAAAAATGTTGTCTTAGATTCGAAATCCGATACCATCAGTTTATTAAAGGGCCTTGGAAATTTTCTATTTCCGGTTGGGGAATTGTGTTGAGAGGCCACCTGGTGTGAGGTCATTGACGTCAGATGATTGGTCCAAAATTCACGCAGGCTTCAACTCGCAGGCCTCGGCCAGCATTGCCTTGAGTTCCTTTTCTGCGCCGATGAAATTAGTTCCATTATCACTGAACATATCAATGACCGCGACGTGAAACCATCGCGTAATCTTTGGCAGGATGGCTCGAGCAACGATCACCCAGAAGCGGTTTTGAAGCATTGCTTGCATTAGTTGTGGACCCGCGTGCAAGGTCATGCCGTGAACGTCGTCGTCGCATAATAGTTTTGTGAGCGTCGATGATTTGGGCATTAGAATGGTCAGTTGTCAGCTATGAGTTTTTAATTCTTCCGCCTACTCGCCACATTCTTTTTTCGTCAAAAAAAAAAATACAGCTTAAGTAAGGGATTATAATTTGTTACCGTTTTCTAATAATCGATGATAGTTGTTTGAAGTCTTCGAAATAGTAGAAGTTTGCGTTTGTTTTACCAAAAAGAGCAGTGCTTCCTCCAATTTGAAAAGTTGTAGATGTTTATTGTTTCGTATTGTTTGATATTCTTGATTTTTGCGGAGTTTAACAGCTTGTTTGAGGTTAAAAATATAGCGAAGAATGCGCGCTGTTATGGGTTTAGTTTAATTAAAGAGGGGTAGCGGTTGATTAGGTCCAACACAGGTGACTTGTAAGAAGCTGTTACCGTATGAACAGGTACAGAGTGTTGATCCAAGTTGGTTGAAAAGAGTTCCTGCGGAGGCCATGAATTCTTTGGCATTTGCAACCAAAGGGGTCCGTTTCAACAAAGCGAATGTTTGGCCAAGTTTTCAGGTAGTATACCTCTCAGCTGTGTTGTCGGCGGATGGCAATTTTCACATGATATTATCTCTTGAATTTGAGACACTATTCATTGGCCACAAATGTACACCACTTACCGGGGAATTGAGAGGGCTATGTTTGAATCTGTCCAACCGAATATTTGACGTATGTTGGTTTCAAGGATTGGTTTAATCGTCTTAATCAATTGTACCAGTTTTGTCGAACTGATAAGGATGGAGCATGTGTGTGAGCTTTTGAAAAATATGAGCGGCATTTATGGTAGAAAAGCTGTTATCTGATGATTAGTGCCTAAGTTAAACTTAGCTACCTGCGGTGCGGTGACACGTGCGGCAGGTGTTTGAGCTGCGACAATTTGAGCATATTTTATTGTTTTTAACGAAAGTAATTTTTCCTTTGGTATCGAGTGATAAAAACTCGTGGATGAAAATCTTGGGTGCAACAGAGCACACCGGGCATGACATAACTGAAGACTTTTGATGTTGTTGCGACGAAGCAAAATTCGTAGAAAAAAATGGTTTTGGCTTACCTTTTTTTTGTACCACCTTGGATGGACCTTTCGTTTGTTTCGAGTCTGGCATCTAAAGAGTGACATATTTTCTTTGAAACAGTGTCCCAACCCACTGTCGTTGGGTTTCAACTTCTAATTTGCTTACAGTGGACAAATCAGTCATCCCAATTAGTGACCGGTCTGCCTAATGCTTTGAGTCTTTGAAAATGATCTCGTGTGGCGTTGATCAAATTCCTAAAAGCCGATGCGGATTCGATGTTTACACGTTATAGCGTTTTTTTTTTTTTAGAAGAGTCCAGGCTTCTTGATAATTATTGTCTGTTATTGGCAATCCTTTTACAATTTTTAGTGCACGTGGACGATTCTCCAAAGAAGATCTGAGGTATTGAAGCTTTTGGCATCCAGACAACGAGGATCCGTGAACCTTTGAAGCAAAAGCGTCGTGGAACGGCTTCCAGTCCTTGGCTTCACCGGAGAATTTTCGTAGGTGATGTAGAACGAGAGCACGTTTGCAAAAAAAGACTTGTTACTCGAGTTAAAATGCACATTCGAATGGAAGTTTCTAGAGAAAAATAAATGCAACTTCTTTTAGAGGTAAATGTAGAAAATAACTGTTGCACTTTCGTTGTACTGTAGTTGATGTCAACCGATGTTGAGGAGCGAGCGAGACAGGTGTTTTGGCTTGTGTAAATTAGTGTCTTTGTATTGAGAGCGTTTTTTTAAAATAAATTTAATACACGTAACATATGCAAGTGCATAATGAGTGAGATAGATAATTTTGTATTGGGCATTTTTTGGGTTTTTAAAAATTTGTGTGAAGCCACGTTTTTATAATAATTTGTAAAATAATTTTGAGGATAATTGCGAGATTTGCCTGGAATATTAACCAAGTTGTTTACTATAAATGTACGTATAAATTTGCTCTATCCGGCTCGAAGGACCATGAAAACGCGTAAATCTTTTTTTATAAGTTTACGAAATGAAAAGACATGTTAAATTCTTAACACTATTTTATTGAGCGATCGTACAGGTTCACTGCCTGATTAATACTTAGTTACAAATTACATATAGGTGTATATAGTGGTTAACAGGTTTTTGTTTTTATCTCGACCATACAAGGGAAGACGTTTTGTGTCGTGGTTATAACATTGACAGTTTTAAATATAAGACATCTGCAACGAATGGCTTGAAAACACTTCCAAGCCGTTCTATATTTTTTCAAATGCACTATTCACTGCATTCACATCTTTCAAAGCAAAACAAATGAATCATCAACTCAAACCAAAACAATAGAATCCTGTATTTACTTGAAACGAATACACTATTTAATTTTTTCTCAAATGCGTAGAATACAGCGAGTTTATATGGAACAGATCGAATACACCAAAAACAACAAATTAATTTAATTTGAACTTATATATTTGTAAATGTTGATTCACTGACTCACCCACTCGCTGACTCATTCATAATTGTTAAAATGGTTAAAGATATTTTAATGAAATAAATAAAGATACAATTATTTAGGTGCTCTGACCTTGCGACTCAATTAGCGCTGGAGAGCGCCGTTTTGATATTTTGGTGCTAACAAGGGTAGGTTCTTAAAATCTATTTCAACTATTTAAAATAACTGTTAATGTAAATGAAATACAAATTTCTGTTTTCTAAACCAAAAATCATAGAAGCATGATTTTTTTTCATTCGATAGATTTTTTTATGACAAGAAAATTTGTAGCACAATAAAAAATGAAATTTTAACAGCATACAAAGCATATTTTATTCGAAATTCTGATTTATTGATAAAAATTTCAAAACTATGTATGTTACCGCTAAGCACTATGAGAGAAACCAAACAGTGTATTCGTTCTATTATAAAGGGATCGAATGGTGTGCAGTTTTTGTTTTTAAAGATAGTGTATTCATTTTCAGTGAACACTACTTTCCATGAATGCAACAAACAGAATACACTGAAGTACTTTGCTTTGTCGGAGAAGGCAAATGAATGCATTCATTCAGACCTTTATTAAATATGTCGGGAAGATAAAAAAATTCGAATGGAATTATTGACCGCAACCATATACATATATGTAAGATTAAACAAAAAATAATTTTTATCAGCTGTTTGTATTTCAGCCGAGGCCGCGTGCCAGCAGAAAAAAAATCACATTAAGAAGCGGAAATACATTGATAGATACATGAGTAATTTTTAAGATAATATGTAGTATTAAGTAACAATAGTGCCAAAGGGTGATTTTATCTTTTAGTTAGGTAGAACTATAACAATCAAAAAGTCACTGGAGATGAAAACAAGAAAGACAAACTGTCGGTTTCAAACTTGTGCATTTAATCTGCAGCTAAAAAATACTAAGAATACAAGTTGACCCACCTACTTTCGAGTTCAAAAAACTTGGGAGCCTACTTTATTGTTTTCAATGTTTTTTATAAGTGGTACTTTGTTGAAAAGTAGGACCAACTGTGACGCTTGTACATCGTTCGTCTAAATTTGTAACAACTTGTACAAAATTTTTTACTGTTTTTGAATTAAAGCCACTTCAGAAAAATGGGCGGAAATTAAACCATAGCACTGAAAAATTCTGAAAATGCAATTCGATAGAAATCGTTTTGCGGTGCTGTAGAAAAATATTTTCTTTTACAGTGTACATGCACACGTCCCAATTTTTTGAAGCGTAAGAGACAAGTGATGTCGGAGTTTGCTAGATCGCTGGGATCATTAAAGTAGAAGTCTCCAAGGTGGAGTCTTCGTCTTTGTGATAGGGCAGGGCACTTGCATAGAAGATGAGAGACTGTCTCTCCTTCCACTTCGTCCCTGAAAATGAAAATTCAGTTTTGGTAAACGTGTGAATTTTTTTGTGGTAAAATACTAAAAATTGTTGTTTTTCAAAAAATGCTTAAAAAAATCTATACCTACATATATATCTTTTTTTACGATAAATCAGATGGCTTCTTCAGTTTTGAGCTCAAACTTCTTTTTTGGCTTATTTTAGCAATTGAGATAATTAATTTAATGTTTCTTCATATTTTCTGTAATGACATTTGTTTTTATAATTGTATTCTATAGTACTTTAAAGTTGGAGCATAAGTGGATAAGTATTTTATTTTCCTTCAAATTCAATGCAATACTGTCCAATGGTTGTTAACAAAAAAAAAGTCATAACTAGGTCCAGGAATGAATAGTGTTGTCGGCATGAAATTCATCGAAATGCAAACTTTAATTGTTTTCAAATTATTTCAATTCTCTTTAAGGATTTGTAGATGAGAATTGACTTACCTCAATTTATCAGAATCTTAGTTGTATTTACGTATATTTTTAATTAGAATGCTCTCAACCACCTGCAATATATTTTTCTGCTAAAAGTCTTCTTGTGGAAAACACATAAGAAGGGGCTGACTGAATATAAATAAATAAAAATGGCCAAAAAAAAGAACTGTTGCCATAATTTTTTTTTTCGTACATATGGATCTGTAATGTGTACGCATGTGTGTACAAAGGTTGTGTAATGTTAATCTGCAAACGCACTCTTCCTTCTTGATAGTGGGTTAAGTTTCTAATACAAATTTCAGAAATTGGCTGATTTAGGTCTGTCGTGAGAGGATTTTTTTTTGTTGCAAAAATACCCATATCAAATTTTATGATTAAATAATGTGTTAATTCTTGTCTCGAGAACGGCTCATAGCACATTTTTGTTAAAATGTCCCATCAATCGAAGTAGTGCAGGGCAGTGTTGCCGTAACCAATTTTCATAAATCTTAGTTTATTATTAAACACCTGCAACGAAATTTTAGCTAAAATTCACCATCTACTTTCCATACTTCTTTGTTTCTGGGAACATAATCCTAGCAATAAAATATAAATTAGGAAATCGGTTTTAATAAAATCCGCCAACTGGCACAACCACTTTTGTTATTTTTTTCTTTCTCGAAAAGGGCTTCAACGATTTTCATCAATTTTTTTAAAATTAAAATGATGATGGAGAGAATTTAAAAAAGTTGAAAATGCGTCGGAGTAGGTATGATATTAAACTTAATATCATATACCTACTCCGACGCATTTTTCAAGCCAATAATTCTTGAAGAATATTGATGAAATTTTGGTACATTTGATTAGCTCAACAACTCAAACTATAGATTTTAAAAAAAAAGTAGTTTACAATTGAATCGCTGAGTGTGAGAACAGTATAAGTGCCAAACTGAAAATTCAAGAAAAACTCTTATAATTTGATATTCCTCAGAAAAAAAACTTAATTTTCTGTTTGATAATTTATAACAGACTTCTCTTTGTTAAAAATCTCTGATTTTTATAAAATGTCTCTAGGATTGTTCTAACACTCATCGATTAAATCTCATTTTAAGATTTGACAGTTGGAATAATCATAGATCGGTTAACCATTCATTCTGGAATTGATAATTGGAAGTTGTCCTACTTTACTTATATGTATTTTATATCAACTCCTCTCCTTTGTCAACAAGTTCTTTGAAGTTTATTGAGTTTACAGGAAAAAAATCTCTCTATTTTCTTATTTTTTTTTAATTCGCTTTTCTTATAATATATTTTAATATTCCTATTCTACCTGCCTTTATAGTTTTCAAAAAAAAAAAGTAAATTTTAGTAATTTTTTTCTCTCTTTTCAGTTCACTTGCTCTGTTTTTATAAATTCTCTTCTATTCTAATAAAACAATCTAAAACCGCGCACAATAAATAATTTAAATAAAACAAAATTTAAAAAATATATTTTTAATATTCTTAAAAAATTGTTGATTTTTACACACATTTTATCTCATTTTTTTGTCTAAAAATTAATTAAATTATAGATAGATGTTGTTATAACTTTTATAAATTTAAAAAAAAATTGCATATATACAACCGTAGAAGAAGAAGAAGAAACAAAAAAAAAACAATCAAATAAAGAGCACGATATAATTGTAAAAGCTTCCTGTATAATTTAAGAGGTAAGTGGTATTTTTGAATATATGTTTTTTTTTTGATATTTTTCCATTTTTTTAGTATGTAATTACTACGAAAAGTATTGGAATTATTTATTTTTAATTTATAGTTAATGTATACTCGTATACAAGTTATTTAATTTTTATGGGGATCAAATTCCTAAGTTGAAAAACTATTGCGAAGAAATTCTACAATTCAGATTTTTATTTTGACGCTAAATGACACCGAATCTTGTTTAAGGGAAACACATAGGATGTTTTTTATATTTCAGACTTTTATTTATCCCTATGCTCAGAATAATCGAAAATAGTAGGAACTGATTGTAGAGTATGTACAAAAAGTCATTTTCTTTGACATTTAGAGGTCGCAAGCATCGGTATTATGTAAAAAGGCAAGTTTTTGGGTGTTCAACTTCAAGCGGGGATAACGGAGAACTTGTAGCGGCAGAGCAAAGTACATGGTGGCGTCGAATGCGAGAAGAACAGTTGGTCAAACAATCAAGGTAGCGGAGCACGAATTTGAAGTGGAGCAATCCTTTAGATACCTTGGGTGAATGGTAGCAGCCGATAATAATATAGAAGAAGAAATACGCGGGCGGCTGCTCAATTCCAACAAAGCCTACAGTCTGTCAAAGCTCTTCAAATCCAGAAATCTCACCATAACTTTAAAACTGCTGCTGTACAGGACCATGGTCCTGCCAGTACTCACGTATGGATCCGAGACTTGGATGCTTAGCAAAAGACACTCCGACCTCTTAGCCGCGTTCGAGAGAAAAGTCTTAAGGAGAATTGTTGGCCCCATATGTGAGGAAGGACGATTCCGGAGACGGTACAATCATGAATTGTACGCAATCTACCTTGAAGCAGACATAGTGACAAAAATTAAGCTCGGTAGACTCCGGTGGGCAGGGCACCTAGCTCGCATGAGTGAAGAGGAACCTGCTCGGAAAATCTTTTGTGGTACATTCTATGGTAGACGGCAGCGTGGTAGACCATGCTTGCGCTGGAGAGATGGCGTAGACCAGGACGCCCGAAGCCTTGGGGTGCGCAACTGGATGGCGTTGGCTCAAGACCGGGATAGGTGGAGAGACTTGTTGAAGGAGGCCAGGACCGGACCCCGGTTGTCGAGCCGATGATGATGATGTAGCGGCAGATGGAGGCAAACCGCACAATTGAAGCCATAGGGTGAAGCAGTGAAGTGTGAGGGCTGTGGGCTTTTGGCCCACTCGAGTTCATGGCAATCGCCGGTAAATGAAGAAGTTTCAGAAATGACCCATCCCATCTGTCAATTCCAATCATAAAATGTATTTTTAACTAGCGACTAAAACTCAGAACACATCAAATCACATTCAATTTTGTTGATTATATAATAATAATAATAATAATGATAATAATAATAATTGACTATCTTGATTTGTATTGATCAACATCTGAAACAATTCGATCGCTTTTTGACTAGATAGAAATACAACATACAACATTTTTTTACTACATATTTTTACACGTACATATTTTTTAAATTGCCCCTACCGTCTAAACGGGGGAGATAGAAATAGTAAAAAAATGCTTGTATTGCCGTGTTCTACAAAAATCCGTTATCATTTCTCGGCGCCCCGGTTATCATACTCTTGCCAAAATAATAACTTCAAGGCACAATTTTTCACAAATAATAGAACACAAAATATGTTGCCTAATAAAGGAATACGAATATTTAATAGTCTACCAAATGATGTTCAAATCGAAAATAATGAAAAAATATTACAATATTAAAGTATTGTCAAAACCAATTATTAAAACTCTTCTAAAATCTCTAAAAATAGCTTTGTTTAACGCTACATAAATATTAATCTAATTCTAATCTAAACTATTTCGACGGCTTGCAATGAGTTTTCACTGAATATATATATTGTTGATATGCCTAATGTAGATCAAGCTTTAAAGAAATATTTAAACTTCTTTCATCACTTTGCTTAAGCATTAAATCTGCTTTTTTTTTTTTTGTTAATTTTTATGTGACAAATACATGAAAATGAAGTAAAATGCATCCTACTTTTGCCTTTAATTTCGAGAGTACTTAGAGAATTTTAATCAGAACATCATGGGGAAATGGGAACTTGTATGTACATATTTTGTTTTTAATATTTCATAAAGATTTTTAAGGCTTAATGAATAGATTAGAAAACAACGAAGAGAGAATACAAAAAATTATTCATATCTAGCTAAACATATCCTCATTCCGGTGTATCAGATTTAAACATTATATTTTGTTGTTGTTTTCCTTTACTTCCCAAACAAACAAACAAACAAAAAATTATGGAGCAGAATAGAAAGACTATATCCAACCACCCTTTACAATATAAACCGCTGCAAAAACAGAACAAATAAATCCCGCATTCACGATATTTTTTTTCGATTGCGGGTTGTTATAGCTCTGACGATGACGACGGATCAGAAGTGAGATTGTATCCTTATCATATATATATATATATATAGACTCGAGAGAATTATATATGGGATAATCAGAAGTTTTTTTTTTTGTTTAAATACCTACATCACAGATACTTGTTGTTTTTACTAGAACCAGGAAGAATAGCATCATAAATGAACGCATTAGGGATAGTGCCCATTAAAACATTGGAAAAAAGGAAACTATTCAATGCAAAAAAAAAAAATACAAAACAAAGTTAAAAGAGGTCAGGTATATGTATGTATGCCTTAAGGGCATTTTAAATAGCTCTGCATTTTCCATATAGGTATATAAGAGCGAAAGAGGACAAAGGCCTTTTGTTGGCAATAGGTTTTGCGCTTAAAAGGTAGAAAGACAAATATTTTATATTATTCGACAAGAAATATAAAAAAAAAAAAATTAATGAAAACATTCACCCCCCTCCCTGGTTGATTTCTCTAGCACTTGTTTTGCTTCTTTTTTTTTGTCATAGTATAGAATATAAAAAAGCAAGGGTAAGTGCATCATTATTGATGGGGACAGGGAGAGAAGAGTTCAATAAAAATTTACCATGTGTGTTTTTTTATTTAAATAATTAAAGCTTAAGAGCCTATTTCGTTTCTGTGCGAGGGAGATCTATAGGTTTAACAGGACCGTGTAGGTAGAAATTGCCATGCGAAAAAGAAGTGGATGCTATATTAGGTCAGTCGTAAGATAATTTTTTTTTTACAAAACAAAAACTAGCCCGTGACATGATGGTTAGTGCATTAGAACTGTCAACCCGGTTATCTCTGAAGGACCGCGTCTCTGTTCCGCTGCCATCTGCTCTCGTCCTAAGCTGTTTTGCAACACCTTAATCGGCAAGTATCGGTGTGGCTTCTGGCCCGGCAGATCGATCATGGACTAAATCTAAACACTGACACTGAGCACATCCGAACGAAAAATTATTCGACGTATATTAAGTCCTGTTCGCGAAGAGGGCGAATAGAGGAGAAGATACAACAGCGAACTCTATGAGCTGAACAAAGATGTGAATGTAGTCCAGAAAGTCAAAACATGTTGATTAAACCGATAACGCAGAGTCTTTGAATTCCAGACCCAAGTTCGAGACGACAAAAAAGACTTAATTTCGGACTTAAAAGACAAAGCTGGTTGGATCGTAGAGAATTGCAGTCCATCGTGCATCAGGCAGAGAGCCTTCAAGATGTCTAATAAGTAACCTAGATTTGATGAAACACAATTTTGTTACTCAAAATACCAGAAATTGTGACTTAAAAAAATAGCTCAAAGATGCAAAATGAACACAAAGCTCGAAGATGTACATATAAAGTGCTATTTAATAAAGTTAAATATTTTTGAGTTCCCTCTACCAACAGAGTCTTTCACAAGTATGCTACATTTTGCAAAATTTTAATAGGCAAGAGAATAGAATGGATGGGTTGCCAGAATTATTTTTTGGATAGGGGATGACCAACCACCTATAATGTAGTTGTTGTGCTAGCTCAAGGCACTACCATTATTATCATCATCAGCCGCCCTGAATCAGCCTTACTTTCTTCCGTCCTTCCTTCCTTCCTTCCTGAAAAATGTAATTTTTTGTACAGTGCCGGTGGCAATGTGCAAAATCTTTATTTGCACCGTAATTTATCATATTTGATATACTTCATTGAATTTGTGCCTTGTCCTGTGTGTGCCGTGATGTATGTAATTTGCGAGGTGTGATTCCAGAGTCCTATAATATACTGCAATGTTATACGTATAACCCAATTCAGCTACCTCATCAGGAGGACAACCTCTCGCAAGCCACTTCTGACGAACGACACAAAACAATAGTGTATAGTGATATGAATCCGCTTTATATATGATTTCCAGTTTTGTTATATCCTTTTTCACTTCTGTTGCATGAAAAGTACCTACTCGTCATTGTCCACATCCACATCTTCATTCTCCCTGTCATCTCTAAGTCGTCCCCTTATCACAATTGCTCTAAATTATTGCTTGTTTGCTCACAGCAGTATAACAATCATCTTGTATCCTGGATGTGAATCTTCTTAACACTTGTGTGTGAGTAGAAAATTCTTGACTAAACTCGAAAGGATGGACGATGGGATAGGGGGAGGGGGAACGGTTTATTGCAATAAAAAAGTGAAATATAAAAAAGATATAGATTTTTTTTTTTAATTCAATTATTGCCCATCTAAGTAGAGTGTTGAACGTTAGCCGCCATTTAAAAAAAAATGCGTTTTAATCTCTGTCACGAGAACGTCTCATCGCACATGATCGTCGCATTTGTAAGCACTCTTTTGATAAAAAATTTAAATATCATTCTTTTTGTATGAAATATTTTTATTAGGACTTACAATTTCAAACTTGAAGTGACAGTTATAAAATCGTTGTTCAAAATGTGATCAATGGTTCAGTAAGTTCACTGAGGTTTAGTGATGGTCGCTGATTTTGAGGATGGTTCAAGGCTCAAGTATGTCATTGCTCAGCACTTTTTGATCACCAGTATCGGCGATTTACCTAACGTTCAACGTTGAATTTTGATCCGCAGTTTAACAATTTTAACTAACCGATTAAACTCAATTGATCTTCCAAATCACAATACTAACTTACTAAGGTCCTCGCTAAGGCCCTGCTATGTCCGACGGTAAACCCTTTCGGCGCATAGGGCTTCCGCCTAAAGGTCGCTACACGACTTGGAAATTTATTTCAGTTCCCTCTAGATTTTTCCCAGTTGTGCTGATTCTTCTTCCAGTAATCTTTGCAAAGTGCTTCTACTCGTAACTCCGATTTCGAATCGAGGCAGTGCTCCCAAGATATTTATTTTTTTTTCACCATCTCAACTAGTTGTCCAGAAATATTTACTTGAACGGATGAGGAAGTTCCAGGGCTGATTTCAGTTTCATTGTTTGAGGTATGTATTCAGGGTACAGTATACTACAGCTTTGCCTTACTCCTTTTTATGCAGAACGTGAAATTGAATTCTCATATATAGCCTTGTTAATAATCAATTTATCTAGGATACCCTTGCTGCCCAAAGCATTCAGATAATTTACTATTGACACTGTCCAACTCTTCTTCGAAGCCGATGAATTTGTCTGTAACTTTTAACTCCCATTTTTTCCCCTGACATGCAAACAACACTCAAAATATGAAGCGTATCTAAAAAATTATTCTTGTTTGAAATGTCAAACCCACTCTCTCAAAAAATAACAGTGTCCCAAAAAGTAGTAAAAACTCTTAAGGCCACCGTTTTTTTTTTTTGTATCTTTCTGTTAAAAAAAAAAAAAAATCATTGCTGGTCAGTATGGCCGTCGCGGGGCGGCGCGGCGCATTCACTCTATTTTTTTTTTGTATTCCTTTCTTTAAATACAAAAGATTTACTTCACAACGCAGTTAAATTCGCTTCAATTATTTTAAGAATATTTTTCTCTTAATTTTATTTAAAAATTTGTGTTTTTTTGCATTTAAAAGGAGGGCGATATAGTGAGAGAGAGTACTGTGCACCCTTCAGTCACTGAATGCAACCATTAAAAGAAAGAAGTCCTCAATTGAAAATATGCACATTTATGTATGTATGTATATACATATGGTTGTCAGGGTTTCGCGATATCTAAAGTAGGTATAGGACTACCTATGCCGCCATGTTCGTACAAACATAATGTTGGTGGTTGACGATGAGGATGATGGCGTTGATGGTGGTACTACTAACAAAATAGGTTAAGTGATTTCTGAATGTATATTTTTCTTCGTAGGGCTTGAGTCGTCCTAGGTTGTTTTTTATAGAGTTAAGCCACACATTCCAAATGTGTTACTTGCCATATTTCCTCCCCCATCGTCAGGGTTGTCGTAGGGTTTCTTCTTAATTATGCATATACATATGTGTACAAAAATCCATATGCGCGTTATTGTGTAAAAGGTGGTGAGTATAATATTATTTTCTCCTCGAATGAATTTTTTGTGTTCCTTCATCCAAATGTTTTTTTTTTTAACTTAACCATCTAGATAGCAAACTATTTATGTATTTTTTTTAAGGAGATTTGGGATTTGTTTAATGGGTTTTGCGTAAACTTTGTGCAATCTTAATCAATATATGTATGTATATTGATCTAATTTTTTTTTTTTCAATAAACAATGAAAAGTAAAAACAAAAATAAAAATAGAAATTAATTTTACGCGTTTCGATAGAACTTGTCTATTATCATCAGCTAATACGACTCATGATAATGAGTGTCATCTTCTTCTTGCAGGTTAGGTGGTATCGACTGAGATCCAAAATGCAAGTCATTATTTTGGTAAAACACGAATTAGAAAAAAGATTTGACACCGCGACGCACACTAATCCAAATGCGGAAGTAAATCAAGAAAATGAAAGTGTTAGTATGGAGTTATTTTTATTTTCTTTATATAGTGGTCTATGGTTTTTGAAAATTTATGCAATTTTTGTCCATTATTTTTCAAGATACAGGGCTCTAAAGTTGACTTTTATTTAAATTTTGAAATTCATATAGTTTCGAACACTAACTACTTTGCAGGAAAAATAGCGTCACTTTGTCATAATTTGCATTTTTATTTCAAAAATATGTACTTTAAGCTTAAAAAAATTTATAAATATAAATCTAAAATTAAAATTTTAAAGTTTTAAGGAAACTTAGAGCTACACTAGCCTAAAGCTATACTCACCTAACTAGTCAATAAAAAATCCCCTAAAAGCCCACCTTGCGAGCAATGTTCAATTTTGTTCACCATAATCAGGTCTCAAAAAATACGGTTTTGACAATGATAGATACCGAAAAATTACAATTTCTTCGAAAATACTTGTCATAGATAACTTGTTATCGACTCGTTTATTAAAATATTAATCTTTGTTTACAATAATGTTAATCCATTGACTAACCTATGAGATTTAATTTTGAGCTCAAAACTTTTTTTGCCTGATTTATTTCCAATTTTCTTCTTACTATTATTTAAAAAATTGCAATAAAAATAAAAAAATGAATGTTAGTACCTTAATAAAATATAAACAGAGATTAGGGGTATAGTCTTTAATTTTTTTATGATATTACGCAAAAATTAGGAACAGGTAAAAATAAAAAAGGCGGCTTTTTTTTTGATTTACCTGTATATACGGTGGTGGCCATAGAAATAGCACACCTATTTGTTTTTTTTTTTTATCTTTATTAAATTTGAATATAAGGAACAATTAGACCGTGTTTCGTGTCATTCACGACTAAAAAATAGCTTGTGGAATTAGTTATGCAACATTTAATTTGCAGGTTTAACTAACTCTGTTTCAACTCAGTGGTAGAAACTTCAACGGTTCCTTTTGTTTAAATTTAATAAGAGGTAGGTACAAAGTGTGCTATATGAATTAATACTTGTTATATGAATGAAAAATAAAATAAATTCTGAACTAAGTTCAATTGTTTAATTGATTTTTAAGATACGAAAAAGACAGGAAATTGTGTTGCACAATATTTTAAGACCATTTTGCTGAAAACCCCTTCAGGATAGGTAAGACCTAATAAGAATGGTTAAGTTGTCACTAAAATATATAACTAAAAAAAATGGAGTAATAAGTCAAGTTGTTGTTAATCTGTGCAAGGTGTTTGGAATTAATGAAAACAAATTAACATGTCACAGTTTGTTTTAAGTTACCATATCTTGTTTGAAGGGGTGATTAAAGGTCCGAATTCGATAGAACCGTTTCTTAACGAAAAGGATTCTTTTTTTAAAAAAGTAAAAATGATATAACATAAGAAATTAAAAAAAAATGATTCATAAGATCTTTTTACACGGAGCCGAAGTAATAGAAAGTGCATCTTTGCCAGTTGGATTTCTTTCAGAGGAAGCCCAGGAAAGCAGAAATAAAAACTGCAAATATTAAAGAACCCACCACTGCATTAAATGTTCTCGGATATCGATAAATGAGGATGTTTTTTACATGATCATGATATCATCTGATCAACCCACTTGAAACCGGAACCAGAAAGTGTGAAGAAGGCACTTGAGTTAGTTAATTAATCTTTTAAAATGATTGCAATGTGTTTTAATGTATTTATGCATTTTTTTTTTTTATAATTTATTTATGTAATTAGTATACAAGTACTTATCGTAATATTTACATATTAAAGCAATAAGTTTTACCAAACATAAATTGTTTTTTTTTTTTTTTTTTTTATACAAACAATAAACCCCACTTTGAGGAATTGTGTGTTTCCCCAACTCACACATGTGTGCCAAATTTTATCACTTTCCGATGTATATTAAAGGTTTTATTGATATTTCCCCGCTCACCTTTTTGGTTAATAATAATAATAACTACATTGCTGTCTCAAATTTGCAACTTTTCGAAGATCCCATCAAACTTCAACAACTTCGATCAAGCTTCTGCAATCACTCCTTGAGAGAGCATTGCAAACTATCCTGAATTGGAGCTTTCCTGAAGAGTTTAAAAAACTGCAGAAGTTTGAAAATTGGAGAAGCATTTGCATGTTACCTTCAGTTGCAAGAATCGTCCTAGAGCAAATGAAAAACCACCCCGAAGATACACTCGATGCCGAACAAGTAGAATTCCGAATTGGAAATTCCTGTGTGGGCAACATACAAATTTTTGCGTTTAAAATATGGAGAAACAACTAAGCCTAAAGATCAAGCTACGGCTTTTCCACCTTCCCACAATCCAGGCTCGTAGTGGAAGGTGCCTTTATGTATCGTCTGTTAGGTGTATCTTACAGCAAGTGAGCTCTCATCCTTACCAGAAACTTTCTTCGTAACATCTGTTAGTTGTGTCGTGTTGCTTATAGTAGTGTGCATTTTCCGTCTATCTGTCATGTGTGGCTGTGGCTCTGGAAGCCCCTTGTGTGTTTCACCTCTGCACCTACCTCTACCGGTGGTATCTTCTCTCTCGTTAGGCCCATAGAAGAGGGCTGCTGCTACTACGCGAATGTGGAATACCCTTCCACGCTCTGTCTTCCCCTCTAATTGTGATGAACTGAAATTTAAAACTAATGTTTACCGACATCTCCTTTCAAATCCCCTCCTACTTACCTAAAGCTCGCACTGTGTCTCTGACATGTAAAGGGTACATAAAATCCCCTTTTATTGCACGCTAAATATAAAAAAAAAAATTAACGCTGACTGGTGTCCACTGCTTTTCCAAAAATCAATCAACGAAGTTGTATGGATAGTAAATTAATCTAGGGTTTTACCTATGTAGTTGCATTCAAATATTTTGTTGTTTTGCATTTTAAAAACACAATAACATTTTTGTTAAACAAAACTAAATGAACAATTAAAATCAAAAAAGAGAACAATGAATTCGCTTAAGAAATATTCTTTTTATATTTTTTACGTTTTGTTAATTTTTTTTTCTGTAATTTATTTTTCAGATCCTGAGAAAAAATAATAATTTCAAAAAAAAAGTCACACCACCAACGAATTCATCGCTGACGACATTCGGCAGTTATATTTGGTATGTGGATACAGAATTTATTTCATATTTATGGATCCTTGAATACTATGTATGTTTGTAAACTTAGCACGTACATTTGTCATCATATTCATGTATTTTTTTCGACAAAAAAGAACGGGACCAATTCTTTTTTGACACAAAAACCAAAACCCTTAAAACCAAATAAAAAAAAAATATATTTATTAGTTTTCGAAATATTGAGTTTTCAAAAAAAAAAAATAAATTGATTTTTCTTAAATACAAGAAATATTTTTCTGAAAAATTTGATATGCAATATTATTAAGATTATATAGGACCTCCTTTAGGAATTTTTTATATCGAAATCCGTCCAATAGTTTACGAGTAAACCGAAAATCAAAATTCCGGTTCTATGGCAAATACTGTTAATAACGGTTTTTTCAAAAATATTTTTGACTAAATTATTAAGGTTACTTGACAAAGCCGATTTAAAAAATTTCATCAAAATCGTTAGGGCCGTTTTCGACATAAAAATGTTTTGTCTGTACCGTTATTTTTGGAGCTAAAAAAATTCGATTTCCCCTCTAGGCAATCTCCCCAAAACCTTATGTCAAAAGTTTGAAGAAAATCGCTTCAGTAGTTTAGGCTGTAGGTCAAGTTACAGACAGACAGACAGACAGAATTGCGGGACCTACTTTTTTCGCGTTCTCAATCGTTGTAATGTTAGGTCTGATTAATATCTCAAGTTCCATTTTTGCGCGAATCCAAAACATGCCCCATAGTACCTATTAGAGGTCTGCATGAATACATTCATTTGCCTTCCCTGACCAAGAACAGTACTTCAGTGTATTCTGTTCGTTGCATTCATAGAAAGTAGTGTACACTGAAAATGAATACACTATTCTTGAAAACAAACACTGCACACGATTCGATCCCTTTATAACAGAACGAATACAGTATTTGGTTTCTATCCTAGGCTTGAATGCTTGAATCAAATAGAACAGAACAAGCCTAACATATTATAAACACATCGAATACACCGAATGTACCGAGTATAAAATCAAATACACTAGTTTTTTTTCTCTTCTAAGCTTTACTTCTTAAATGGTAGTTCGTCGCAGCGACGAACCGGGAAAAAATTTCTAATTCAATTCTAGTGTATTTATAATTTAAACTTATTTTATGATTGTGACGCTTGTATGGCACGTAAAATTACAAATGAGATATCAAAAAATAGGATTTTTTACACAGATGCGATATATGAAAAAATTAACACACTACATTCAAGCAATAAAGAGTTGTGTGGTTTTTAATTGATTCTATGCCAATAACGATACTTGGTGATTTTTTATAATTTTAATTCTTTTTATTATTTTTTATAGAATGAATTACAGGTTGTGTCAAAATTTCAGATTTTTATGTCAACACGTTTAGAAAATATTAAAAAAAAACTTGAAAAAACAGTTCAAAAACGTTAGAAAATTCAAAACGTTTAGCTTAATAACTTCGCTTAACGGTAACATAGAGTTTTGAAATTTTTACCAAAAAATTAGAATTCCGCATTTTATGAACTGTTAGAATTTCAGATTTTTCGTATAGGTATAAAAAATAAAAAACAACGAAAAAATCAATGAAAACATTTACAAATATATAAATTCAAATTAAATTAATTTGTTGTATTTGATGTATGTGTATTCGATGTGTTCGATATAAACTCGCTGTATTCGATGCATTTGAGAAAAAAATCAAATGGTGTATTCGTTTCAAGTAAATACACGATTCTATTGTTTTGGTTTGAGTTGATGATTCATTTGATTTGATTTGAAAGATGTGAATGCAGTGAATAGTGTATTTGAAAAAATATAGAACGGCTTGGAAGTGGTTTCAAGCCATTCGTTGCAGATGTTTAGTACCTATAGTCGCAAGTAAAAACAAGAATCGAAAAGAAGTGAATTCTCATATACTCGTATGTATGTAGTTAAAGGAACTAACGGAGAAAGTAGTTAATATGACATCCGTAAATTTTCCAGTAAGTGTCACGACCGACAAAAAAGGGAGGTTGTTTAAGACTTGTGTCCGACAATATTGACCCTCATCAGAGAAAATTGGAATTGAAATACTCGTAGATGTTTTATGTCTTAGAAGATGAACATCATGATTTACAACTCTCTTTTACTTCAATAGGTAAACTATTGATGTTTGGGGGGGTTGTGATGTACTTAGGTGTAATGTGATTAATTGTAAAGCCCACCCTGTCGTGTGATGGAAGCATCAATTAAAACATACCAGTTTAGATACTTCAAATGCAACAGAATGTAAAAGAAAATAGTTATTTATATTGTGGGCATTAGGGTGGTCCTTAAAACAAATTCCTCCATCCACTCAAAGTTTTTAAATACCATGTAAAAAAATCTCAACTTTTTGTTATTTTAATTTCCCTTTTTTATGTTCGGTTGCGCCAATATTTGACAGCCTTTTAAATGTTTAAATGACGTATTTTTTATGGAACAAACGGCATTTTAAGACCTAAAGGCCTGTAAAATTTTCGAAAGTGTTTGGTGCAACCGGCTATTAGACAAGTGGAGTTTGTACAGGAAGATGCTTATTTAGACAAGGAAATGAGAGAAGTTATTTAAAGATGGTACAAAAATTTGAATCATAGCTTAGCAAAGTTCACCGATACAATTTCAAGATTTCACACAGTTAAACCCTGAACCATCGTTGAACATCAGTTAATCTACCAGTATGTTTTTTCAACCAATTTTGGTGAGTAAACTTGCTCAACCACGGATTCATGGATTAAATATTTATAACGTCGCTAAAACTATGATCTGTAGTTCATCATTTACAACTCACGGATTTCGGCAAATTGACTGAGAGTTCAAAGTTGGATAAATTTTGATCCGTGGTTTAGTAATTATAACTCACCGATTTACATCAGTTAAATCTCAAAAATTGGAACCAGTTTTACGCTATGGCTCAATTGGAAATATTAAAGGCAATTGCAGTTGTAAAATGTGTGTATAAAAATTTGTACTGAATGTCTTGTAAACGATATTAATTATCTACAAAATTATCATAAGTCATAACCATTTACTTTGATCATTGTATTATTCTAGGAGAACCGGTAGAAAGTAAGACATTTTTAAAACTGTTCGCATTTCATTTTTTATGCATTAAAAAAAAAAAAAAAAAAAAAAAAAACATTTTACTTGAGCACTCAATGTCTTTGAAACAATATTTTTTTTCTCTAAAAACTGATTATAACCTTTTTCGTAGAACATTCAAATTCCTGAGCCATTCAAATTTCGGAGCCACTTCGTATAATATGACACACCCCAATGAACATATTCCGAACATGAACATCTACTTCGGAAACACCAGTTGAATTTCATCTTCTCTTTTTTTCATTTTAACTGTGTGTGTGTATGATACAGAAACACCCACACACATTGAAGACTGGGCGAGTCCTGAAAAAAGCTTAAAAAATAAGGAACAAAAAAAGGAAAACGCCTAACTACAGGAATTGCTCGCACAAACACACAGTAACAATTTCTTTTGTGTTTATCGAAATTATCTTCTCAATGTTCGCATCAGGCTTTATCCACCATCGTCGTCGTCCTCAACATGTGATCCTTCCTGTGGATTCTCCTTTTTAAAGCATCAAGAGTGTACCAGCAAATCCTATCGCACCATAACCATACAGCCCAAAAGTATACTATGTATTTCTCAATTTCTTTGAACCTATAATACCTACTCCAACCTTCCAACGTGTGTTCCTATTGTTTCAGACGTCAATGATGAAACCAGAATAGTGTTGTAGCTGGACGGGGCTAGGGCGATAGGGCTGATAATGGGGTGGTTTTGTTTGAGTTGGATTTTTGTCAGGCGTGTAGGTATATATCGATCCACAAAATGGGATGCAGTATTTCTGCAACCTATAATAGTGGTCGATGTAGCTCTGTGGAGAGATGATGTGTGTGGGGAAAAAAAAATAACCTTACCTCTTAGACTGTATTAATAACAGGATATATGACAGAGGTTTATAGTATTAGGACAAATAATCCTTCCAAATGACATATTGAACGAGAAATCTTCTTTTCCTATTTCCATTTCGTTCTTTCTCACAAACTCGAGCTCAATGGGGATTAAACGGATCCTTTAAATTTGCTTTCTTATTTGCTTCCCAAGTTTCTTCATGCTTGTTTTTTTTTACTTATATATATTTTTTTTTTGTTCGTAAAGTAATAATCATTATTGTTTGTATTACTCTTTAATTGCATTCTTTTGTTTTAGCTGTATATTTTGTTACGCCCTCTGAGATAGGAGCTGATGAATTTTTATTTTTTAATTGTGACTTTCTCTCCATTAAAAAAAAGGCTTGTTATGTTCCAAGGAACATGTATGATTGGATTAAAATAAATAATGAATGAAATAAAGAACTAACAAAAAAAATAAATAAACCAAGATTCCCCTAAGGATTGCAAGGCTCCCATTTCTGACACTGATTTTACACTCCCTCTTCTCTTTCCGTCTCTCACCTTATCTTTTCTCACATCTCCCAGTTCTTTTATCACGTCTTCTGTTCACTCTCTCAAATTCCAAACATTCTCCCTTCAATCTTCTGCCTTTACTTTCCACTCCATCGTTTCCAGTCGCACTGTCTTCCATCATTTCTTCTCTTATTTGTTCCCATTGCGATCCTCTCTCCATATCTCTGCGTCTCTTTCATCTCCTGTAAACATTCCCTTGCTATTTCACTTTCTTTCCACTTGGATTGAGAATGAGATGCATCAACAGAACACGTGGATTTCCAGTGTTCCAGATTCAACAACAAGTAAGAGGTAGTGGGATAGCGAGGCTGCCAGCAAACTGCATGACCTGACTACAATAGTTACTGGAAGACAAATGTTGACAAGCAGATTGCAGTCTTCTTTTTTGCCATCATTCAAAATCTCTGACCAGTTAAGTTAACTTCAAAACAAAGAGTCGACAAACGATTCTACATCAATCAAATATTTCTTTATCAAATTTGGAAAAGGCAATAGAGCTTCAAAAAAGTCAAGAAAATATCTTGAAAGAAACTAGGACCTACCGAATACAACGCTTGCTGGATCTACTGGATTCATCAGACTCAAGGATCGACAGACTGACGCTTGCGTAACACATGCAAATCAAATTCGTGGGTTTTCTGCAATTATAATCCTGCTCTCCTTAATCTCAAACACGCAATATGCAGAAGATTTTTTTGCGACGCAAACGGGAGATGCTGGAAATTATTCAAAAATGAACACAACAAAAATCTTTATAATAATATTGAGTGTATTTTTTTGTCATTGCTGCGTTAAATACACCTAATAGAAAAGAGTCCCCGTTTCTCCAATTTCGAGAAGAATCTTGCACCCGTACACCACTGCAGGTAAAGCATACTGACACTTAAGAAGAGTACGAAATTTACAAGACAGAAAAATTATTAAACGTCAAATTAAAATTAAAAAACAATATATTATTTAACACAGCAATGGCATATCAAAAGAAGACAACAACTCCAGTACAACAACGAGAAGAAAGTAAGCTCACCAAGTAGTAAGCATACCAAATAATGAAAAGGACAACAGTCAGTCGAATAAATACCTGATGATGGAACTTATGTAGTTCCGAAACTTGTCGTTTCGAATTTAATATTTAAAGTTAAAATTTAAAAAAGTTATGGTTAAGGTTTTTTAAATAAATGTTCTAATATTTTAAATAAAAAAGAAAAATACTAAACAGTTTTCTTTTATTTTATTAATTCAAAAGTGTTAACCTTTTAATTAAAATCAACACAACTTTAGACAAAAACTGTAGTCTTTGCCAAGAGGACACAAATGAAAAACAACAAGTACTTGTTGAAAAAATGAGATAGATATAATTATAATTTTGTAAACATAACTTTAAAATTTTTTTCCGTTTGAAAACATTTATATTTATTTTTATATAGATGTGTATGTATATACCTATTTTATTTTATTTAGTAAATACATAGATTTTTAATGCATAATGTACATAATCTTTCATCCATGAAGATAAATTTATGTTTCGACCTGTTCTTGTTGAGGAACTAACATATGGAATTTCTTGATTTTCTACGGATGGCTATTTGCATTCTTTTCATTTTTATTTTGAACTATAAAATTATCTGTTAGACAATACAATTCTTCTTCTTAGATGTCATCTATTTCGCCTATACTTTTCTCTGTCAGCTTGAATCAAATACGACCGTGGTGTATCCAATTTTTCTAAAACTCTACCGTATTTATGTAAATCTGTTATCCATGCTATATCTCCGTTTTTCAATTTTGAAATTGGACTAAATATCTTTTATTATAATTTTCAATTTTCTTTCCTTCTATTTTTCGTTCTTTTTCCATTTTCTGTCTGTCCAAAACTGGTACCAAAGATTTAAATTTTCTTCCCATTATCAATTCTGCGAGTGAAAACCCGTTCGCAAATAAAGGCTAAACGATAGTTTAAGAGACCTTCTTGAATGTTAGTACATTTTTTGATATTTTTTTTTTTTTGTCATTTTGACTACTGCTTCTGCAACGCCATTTGATTGACTGTAATACAGGCTACTTTTTACATCTTTAAAATGATAATCAAAGCAGAATTTTTTGAATTTTCATCGACATTAAGGACGTTGTCACAAAATTTTTTTTTAACTTTTTCTAATACATCGTCTTCAGTCATAGATAGTAAGTGGAAAAAATTCGAAGTATCGTGATTAGTAATCAGTTATTATGAGATACCACTTATTCCATTGACATACCACGATAAGAAAACGTCCGATAGGATTTTAATTCTTAATAAACCTTCTTTAAGATCCCTTATAAGCATTATAATGGGATATAACTTGGCTACCATAAAAAGAAAATGGGGCTCAGTACCGATGATCTTTGCAGATGCTGTGGTAACGAAGATAAGCATGCAGACACTGCTCAGGCTCACTTTCTTTGGAACTGTCCATCACTCACACTAGGAAGAAAACCTTAGGCAACTACTTCTTTAAAGAATCAGAAGAACTATCAGAACTCTCAAGCAAGAGCCTACTGAACTTCGTGATGACCTCCAAATGGCTAGACGAACCATCGGATTCATAGGTTAACATTTCAAGAAGTTACAATACTTCAGGGTATCACAATGGATCTAAATTGATCTAGGTAACAAAACCAACTGTCAGCCCAATAAACCTTATCTAAGGCCTAGCCACCAAACCGAAGTCTGGGCCAACCTACGGCATTTTGTAATGCCTTGATGTCCAGAATGTATGAAATCAAGAATTTCTTTTTGTAGTTCGGGAGGAATAACAATTCGAGTATCTTTTAACACTAAATTTTCCGTAAAGGAAATGTCAAAACGATATTGATAATATGGCACCATAAAATCAGGTAATTTATGTCGATGCATACTGCACTAAAAGGTTACATAGTTTTGAACATAGCTACATAGCGTACAAAAGCTTCAGTTTCCATTCCTAATTCCTGCGGTTCGTTCTTTTTACAAGGAATAGGGCTACGAGACAAAGCGTCAGCTATTTTTAAATCCTTCCCTGTTACATAAACCACTGAGTAGTCATAACGCATGAGGCACATTCTGAACCGTTGAAATTTGTGTGTTAAAGTATCTTAACTTTTTGATTGTAAAATCTGAACCAATGACTTATGGTCGATTTCAAATTCAGTTATATATTCAGTTAACTTTTCCGCTGCCCAAGTTATCCCTAAGGCCTCACGCTCAAGTTGAGCATAATGTTTCTCTGTATTAGTCATAGTTCTAGAAATATATGAAACTACTTGTCTCTTATCTTTTTTACCCACTTGAAAAAAAACCTGCTCCAATACCATAGCAAGATACGTCCAAGCCAAAAGGTAATACTTTAAAAATCGTCCGAATGGACATATAAAACAAGTGAAGAACTAACTTTTACGACTGAGTTTAATCTGGTTAAATCCTTTATTGGCATCAATTTTTGAAAAATATTTAGCTTCATTTTTTAGTATTTTTTACCTTAGCTGGACAATATTTCCTATTGTGTGGTCTATTGTCAAAGTAATTACATTTGTTCCTAAAGCTACTATAATTACAACTCTTACCATACATATTTAATATTTATACGTGGAAACACTCGTTGTGAACCATGACTTCGCTGACCTTCACTGGGCTTGACCGCCTGGATGCTGTAGACATTTGTTTCTTCCTTGATTATTTTTGATTGTTTTATCTTGAATTCTACCTGACGAGCTGTATCTATTGCCATTTTGAGTTTTAAATCAGATTTAAGCTGTATCTGCTCACTGACTTTCGTGCTCAGCATGCCCACTACAATTCGGTCACGAATAAGTTCCTCTTTTAAGTTGCGGTAAACGCATTTTTCGGCCAAGAGGACACAAATGAAAAACACAGTTACTTATTGAAAAATTAAGTTAGATTTATTCATAATAAACTTTAATGCATAATTGCAAAAACCAGACGACGTTAAAAATTCAATCAGATACTAATATCTTAAGGCTCATGTGCAACAATTGTGTATTACAATATGTAAGGTGTGCACATGTTAGCTGAACTACGAAAGCCACCTTTATGGATTTTTATATTGTTTGACAATATAAATTACGAAGTGAATATTTCATCTTTCAAATTTAAGATAGGAACTTAAAAAAAAATGAATTATTTCATTTTTCTTTACAAAAACTGATTTCAAAACCATTTCGGCAGTGTAACTTGGTGGGAGCAAATGTTTTGGTTAATAGCATTGTTTCAATCTAGTATCTAAATATCAAGTAAAATAATTTATGTAAATAGGTAATCGGTGCAGATAATGGAACGAATATGACCTTTTAATAAAATATTTTTTTTTTTTTTATATTTTCTATTAAGCTTTAAAACGTTGAAATCTTACAAGTGCCCGGCATTTGAACCTTCAAAAAATCTTATCGTATCACAAATTTCAAGGTTTCCAAATCTATTAAACTCATTTGCGTATTATTAATTTGTATTCTATTAAAATTTCAAAAATATGTAGAAATTAATTTTCGATTTGTTGTCTTTTCAGTACTTATGTTGTGAAACATGAGGCTTTTAATCAGCGCCTTGTTGCTGGCAACACTATATCATCATGTAACATGTAACGGCAGTGCTAGCAGTATACACACCGGCGGCAGCAGCAGCAGCGGAAGCAACGGCGTAAACAATAGCGGTGGCCCGAGTAGTAGCAGTGGTAATAGCGGTAGCAGTATTGGTGGTGGAAACCAATCGTCATCCTCGAAAATCAACAACTACAGTAGTATAATAACTCGACAAGTACAATTCGACACAACATTAAACCATCTTGTTGTGGACACAATAACCGGGCGTGTTTATGTTGGAGGCATTAATCGTCTATTTCAACTTTCACCAGAACTCGAATTGCACGAATCCGTAACAACTGGACCACAAAATGATTCGGTCGAGTGTACGGTGTTGGATTGTCCGGCGCATGCAGTCCGGCAGCCAACGGACAACGTGAACAAAGTGCTTCTGATCGATAGAGCAACATCACGTCTAATATCATGTGGTTCACTGTTTCAAGGTATTTGCACGGTGCGTAATTTACAAAATGTCAGCATTATCGAGCACCAGGTATCGGACGCTGTTGTTGCCAATGATGCTAATTCATCGACGGTGGCGTTTATAGCGCCAGGACCACCACAGCCACCAGTTACAAATGTTATGTATGTTGGTGTGACGTACACCAACAATTCACCATATCGCAGTGAAATCCCAGCTGTGGCGTCACGTAGTCTCGAAAATCAAAAACTATTCCAAATTGCGTCGTCTGCAGTGACGACAGGAACACGGATATTCATCAATTCATATGCCCGCGAATCATACCTGGTGAATTATGTTTACGGTTTTAGTTCGGAGAAATTCTCGTATTTCCTCACCACACAACTCAAACACAACCACCATTCCACGCCCAAAGAGTATATTACCAAATTGGTGCGCATATGTCAAGAGGACTCCAACTACTATTCGTACACAGAAATTCCTGTGGATTGTATTGATGCCCAAGGTGGCACCAAATACAATCTCGTTCAGGCTGGTTTCTTGGGCAAGCCCGGCTCTGATTTGGCATCAAATTTAGCCATAACCGAACAAGATGATGTGTTGTATGCGGTCTTCTCGGAGGGTAAAGGCAACGTGTCAACCGATAACTCAGCATTATGTATATATTCGCTGAAATCGATTCGCAGAAAATTCATGCAAAACATCAAATCTTGCTTCAATGGCAATGGAGCTCGTGGGCTGGATTTTATATCGCCGAATATGGATTGTGTTTCAACAGTAGGTTAACTTGATTTGAAGCACATAAGAACACCCCTTTTGCATCCCAAAAATATTTTCTTTCCAGAAATTACAAACCATTGGCGAGGACTTCTGCGGTCTCGATGTCAATTCGCCACTGGGTGGTGAACATCCCATAGCTGCTGTACCAGTTGCAATATTCAATAAGCGTCTTACAGCTGTTGCTGCAACTCGTACCAGTGGCTATACGGTTGTGTTCATCGGTACGGCCGATGGCTATCTGAAGAAGATTGTTGTCGAATCAGCCAGTTCGGCTATCGAATATGCCAATATTCCCATCAATATTGGTTCACCAATAAATAGTGATATGCACTTTGACAATCAAAAACTTCACATATACGTGATGTCAAAACATGGTGTATCCAAAGTGAAAGTCTACGACTGTTCTGATTATTTAACATGCGGCCAATGTTTGGGCGCACGTGATCCATATTGCGGATGGTGTTCGTTGGAAAATAAATGCAGTCCACGTTCGACGTGCGAAGATGACGCCAATGATCCATTGTATTGGGTTAGCTATAAGACTGGCAAATGTACGACAATAACAAGTGTTGTGCCGCATCAGTTACAACGAACCACAGCTAGAACGGTAAGTAATGGGAGTAGGGATAGTTATTTATCCAGCAGCAGCGTTGTTCCGAATGACACATTTTTGGGTGTGTTTCAGTTGGAACTGATAATCGATCATCTACCTCAACTAAAAGAGAATCTTGTGTGTGCCTTCACAACTGAAGAGAAGGCTCTATTTACGAATGCTACTAAAAAACGAAATGGTGTCAATTGTACAACACCACGAACTGATATGTTGCCACAAATAGAACAAGGACGACGTAAGTTTGAATACAATACTTTTTTCTAGAATTCAGTTTTAATTTAAAAATATTGTTTAGACTATTTTGTAAAATGAAACTAAATAAATCTACTTTTATCATTTCCCAGATCACTTTACGGCAAAGTTATCAGTTCGAACGAAAAATGGCCCCGATTTGGTATCGACCGATTTTACATTCTTTGATTGTAGCACACATTCCTCATGCACCAGATGTGTATCGTCTGAATTTCCTTGTGATTGGTGTGTAGAAGCCCATCGTTGTACCCACGATACAGCCGAGAATTGCCGCAATGATATTCTTGTAACTGGAGTTAGTGTAAGTTTAATTATACTAGCATCCGGACAAAAATAAAATAAATCTTTTCTGTTGCATTTCTTCTCATCTTCTTTTTTTTTAGCGCATTGGACCTAGTTACCGATCTGGACCAGGATTTTGTCCAACAATCAATGCCACAGGCGATGGCAGTGAAGTACTTGTTGCTGCTGGCACAAGCAAATCGATAAAAGTCAAAGTTCATATAATTGGTCAATTTATTGTCCAGACACGTTTTGTTTGTCAATTTAATATCGAAGGACGTGTAACATCCTTGAATGCCCAACTCTTGGGCGATACAATTTATTGTGATAATATGGAATTTCAATATTCTTCAAGATCACCCAATTTAACGGCTACATTTGCTGTCATTTGGGGTGGATCCAAACCACTTGACAATCCCCATGACATTCATGGTATTTTTTTGTTTGCTTTTCATTGTTTTTTTTTTTTTTTTTTTTTTTTATTGTTTAACTAATTAATTATTCTATTGTTCTTTTTTTTTGTATCCTACAGTTGTGATATATCGTTGTCGTGATATGGCTGATAGTTGTGGCATATGTTTGGCTTTGGCTGAAAAGTACAATTGCGGTTGGTGTTCATCAACGAATTCATGTGAAGTCGAAGAACAATGCAATAAAAATAATGAAGGCAAAACTGATTGGCTAAATCGCATGGAGACATGTCCTAACCCAGAAATTCAGTCGTTCTCCCCGAAAACTGGCCCTTGGGAAGGTGGAACTAATATAACAATACAAGGCATCAATTTGGGAAAGAACTTTACTGACATCTATTCAGGTGTGTTAATTAAAAGACAAAGAAATGAAACAGATAATAAACCATTACATAGAAATTAAATTAGAGTTAGTAGAAATAGAAGTAGAAGTACACAATTACATATATCCTTCAGTTGAATTCTCTAACATGTTTTGTTTATCACGTTGTTCTATGGTTGTATCTTTTTTGTAAATTTCTTGGTTGGGGGGTACTATTTAATACAGAACAAAACAGTTGAAATTTGATAACTGGAAGTTGGTAAGTGGGTCTAGCCGGTGTGTAATACCGATGAATATTAAAAATGACCACGTTGTTGGCGAACAAATCTTTTTAATTGTACCGATCGGCCTTAAAAAAATACTTAAAAGTATCATCGTTTTTTGGGTTTGGATAATTTTAACATTGAAATATTTACCTAAACTAACCATAGTGGAGTTTTTTTTTACGTTAATGTTTGAATTGTATGAATTTAAAAAAAAAAATATATATATAAAAATATATACAATTTGTTTTTTTTTTTTTTTTGTTTTATTCTTTTTTGTTGTTCTCAAACCGGATGCCAATTGTTAACGCTAAATGACTTTTTGTATGAGCTGTAACGCATAACAGTACTCCATGTCGTTGAACTGTCAGACCGGAGGTCTTATGATCGAATAACATCTTATTTCACCTGATTTATATAGAGTTACTGCCACTTGCGATATAGTGGCGAATCGTCCAAAAGCCTATCTTGTCATTAAAAAGTGGTGTATTACCCATTCCTGTAAACTAATAACAATTACAAGTTCGGTGGTCCAATTAGCGCTGAAGTGCGCCATTTTAATGCTATAATTTCGTTTGACTTATAAATTAAGAGGGATTTAAGATGTTTCTGAGATCCCCTCCACCTGAAGTTTACAAGCTAGCTAGGTGGAGGAGAAGAAGTAAAATGAAGACGTTAAGATACTACTCACAGCAACTCCGTACAGTTTAGAAAAGAGATCAAGTTCTTGATCTTTGTTTCAGAAATTTTGTTGAGGTCGCCGTAGATATGCAGTCCAAGTGAGTTAGCTCTAATTTTGGCCAAAGCAGAACATTTATAGAGGAAGTGAGAGGTTTCTTTTTCTCGGTGGTCCCCAAAGCTACGACAGTGAAAATTGTGAGCAATGTCCAGCTTTGGCAGATGTTCTCGTATTCACAGGAAAAGTCTTAAGTTTAGGAGGTCTGGGTTCGATTCTCGATTATCCTTGAACAGAAATGTTTTTTTACAGGCTAGCTGCCTATTGCGAGAAATTGACATATTTTCCTAGAGTGCTTCTCACCCTAGCCGTTCGGATTCGGCATATAAATTATAGGTCCCCTTCATGCCTGCAATAACACGCACACAGGAATCGTTGAGAATTATAAGTCACTTAGATCCTGGTTCTTCATGAACTTTCGCGCCACTACATGTATTTATTTATTTAATTAGAAATTATGGGACGAAGAGTCGAATGCACCAACAAGACCAATGTCCATTTCTTACAAAATTGACTTCGTACACCAGTGGATCCAACGTAAGTCTAAGAGAGTGTTGGTACCAATCTAGAGAGTCTCTGGATCATGACAACGTTCAGTTAAAGTGGTTCAGGTAAAACTCATTCAGCATTCCATCCGAAATGTACTGTTCACCATTCGTTGCAGATGTTTAGTTTTTATCTTCGGATTATCTGATTTATACTTCTGGTTCCTATATTAAATACTAACCAAGTTCTTGCTTGAACCACATCTAATCCTACTTAATCTTAATTTTAAAATTCAAAGCAAGACTGAACCATGCAAATAAAAGTTTTGTAATTTCTTTTTTATAAAATTTCTTAAAAAAATTCGACAACAATTTTGTAGAATAAAAAAATTGGGATTCGATAAGTGGCATTAAATGTTACAACAGGGAGTACGAAATTTCCGAATAAAAAAAAAAAACCCTTTTTGCCACTAAAGCTGTTCGACATGACTTAATTAAAACTTGCTATAGAATTATAGAGTTCTAATTTTACGAATTTGAAATTCTTTACCGTAGAATCGCGTTAGGTTAAGTTATAATTTCGGTAAAAATTTTAAAATCTTCAAACTTTTTTGCTGACTTCACGCTTTCATGTCCACCGAATATGTACGAACAACACTGCTATGGAGTGTAAAATAAACATAGACTGAAATAATAATTTACTTTCTACTATCACTTGAGGCATATTTTAAAAACATTTTTTTAAGTACTGGAAAAATACTAATTTTACGTTTTTTTTTTTTTTTATTTCATATTTACTAAACAGGTGTCCGGATCGCTGGAATCAACTGCATGCCATTTCAACAATTCTACGTCGATACAAAACAAATTGTCTGCACCGTTGACAGTCCTGGTGTGCAACTTTATAGAAATGGCCGCATAGTTGTACAAATCGGTGATTATCGTGGTGAATCGAAAACGGATTTTGAGTTTGTCGATCCCAAAATCGATGATTTTAGTCCGAAATTTGGCCCCGTTTCAGGTGGCACACAAATTATGATTTTTGGAAAGTATTTGAATGCGGGCAGTAGGATACAATCGTTTATCAATGATCATCTGCCATGTGAGATATTAAGTACAAATGCAACACAAGCTTTGTGCCGGACAAGTTCATCGCCAGGCATAATTGAGGGTCGTTTGAAAATGCATTTCGATAATGGAATTCGTGAGTTCAACGATTATAACTTCAAATATGTCGAAGATCCGACAATTGAGTACGTTAGGTCGGGTCAGTCGGGAACAAATTCACCCAAAGGCATCCCAGCGGGTGGTATTAAAATATCCGTTCACGGAAGCCAATTTGATTACATCCAGAGCCCGAACATGTATGTTTATTACAATCAGAAAATGTTTTTCAGTGAATGTGAAGTGCTGTCGTCATCGGATATGCTGTGTAATTCACCAGTAATCAACACAGGATCTGCCATGCTCGATGCTGACAAACCCGAACAGCTGGAATATGGATTTCTGATGGACAATGTTATCGGAGTACAAAATCTCTCAGCCAAGCATAATAATAAATTCGAACTCTACCCCAATCCGGTGTATGACCGTTTTGAAGATCAAGTCAAATATTACAAGAGCGAATATCTGACAATCAATGGAAAGAATCTGGATCGTGCATGCAAGGAGAGCGATGTACTTGTAATGATCGGCAATGGTATTTGCAATATAACATCGCTATCCCGACAACAATTGACCTGCCGACCACCCTCGGAGTCGACGGACTCAAATGAGGGGCCCGATGTCGTTGTTAAAATTGGCCAATCACTAGAATATCGTATCGGGGTTTTGAGCTATGCCTCGCCAAATATCATGCATAGCCTTGGAAAGAATGTTATGTTCGGAGTAATTGTTGGAGTGGCAGCATTATTCCTTTTCTTTGTATGTCTCCTTGTAGCCTACAAAAAGAAAACATCCGAATCGAATCGTGTGCTAAGAAATATGCAAGAGCAAATGGACATATTGGAGTTACGTGTCGCTGCCGAATGTAAAGAAGCGTTTGCTGAATTGCAAACCGAAATGACAGATTTGACTGGTGATCTGACATCAGGCGGTATTCCATTCCTCGATTATCGTACCTATGCCATGAAAATTCTTTTCCCCAATGACAAAGATCACAATGTGTTGCAATGGGAACGACCAGAATTGCTGCGCAAAGAAAAGGGTCTTCGTTTGTTTGGCCAATTGATCATGAACAAAACGTTTCTGTTGCTATTCATTCGCACTCTTGAATCGAATCGTTACTTCTCGATGCGTGAACGTGTGAATGTAGCCTCACTAATTATGGTCACATTGCAATCGAAACTAGAATATTGCACCGATATACTTAAAACCCTTCTCGCGGAATTAATTGAAAAATGCATAGAAGGTAAAAGCCATCCGAAATTGTTGTTACGTCGCACAGAAAGTGTAGCCGAGAAGATGCTTTCGGCTTGGTTTACGTTTTTGTTGTACAAATTTCTGAAAGAATGCGCCGGGGAACCACTCTATATGCTATTCAGGGCTGTTAAAGGCCAAGTTGATAAGGGCCCTGTGGATGCGTGCACACATGAAGCTCGTTATTCGTTAAGTGAAGAGAAACTTATTCGCCAATTAATAGAATTCCGACCGATGACAGTTCTTGCCAGCATCACACAACAACCAATGTTTTGCACAAACATGGAAATGATGCCAACTAACACTGAGAACGTTCAAGTTAAAGTTCTCGATTGTGATACCATTGGTCAGGTTAAGGAGAAATGTTTAGATACTATTTACAGGAATATTCCATCAAGTCAGAGGCCAAGAAAAGACGACTTGGATTTGGGTAAATTTTTGCGAATACAAACAATAACTTATTGAAATTAATTTACTATCGTTTTGTTACAGAATGGCGAACAGGAGCATCAGGTCGTGTAATACTCTATGATGAAGATACAACATCTAAAATGGAAAATGAATGGAAGAAACTAAATACTCTACAGCATTACAATGTTCCCGATGGTGCCGGCTTAAGTTTGGTGCCCAAACAAAGCTCCATTTATAATTTCTCAATACTCTCAGATAAGAATGAAAAATCTCATAAGTAAGTTCTTCTGTTCTAAAAATTGTCAAATAAATTCTGATTTTTATTTTTGTTGATACAGATATGAAACATTAAATTTATCAAAATACACATCATCATCGCCGACATTTAGTCGAGCTGGTAGTCCATTAAATAACGATATTCACGAGAATGGTTTGAAATATTGGCATTTAGTAAAACATCATGATAGTGATTTACAAAAAGAAGGCGAACGTGTAAATAAACTTGTGTCGGAAATCTATTTGACACGATTACTTGCCACTAAGGGTACATTACAAAAATTTGTCGATGATTTATTTGAGACAATATTTAGTACAGCACACAGAGGTTCTGCGTTACCTTTGGCAATAAAATATATGTTTGATTTTTTGGACGATCAAGCATTATTGCATGGCATAACTGATCCAGAAGTTGTGCATACATGGAAGAGCAATAGTTTGCCATTACGGTAAATATTAATCTAAAACAACTAAATCCCAATAACTCCATATACAATTTTCTTTTTTTTTTTTATTTTCTTTAAAGATTTTGGGTTAATTTAATTAAAAATCCAAACTTTGTCTTTGATATTCATAAGTCAAACATAGTTGATTCCTGCTTATCAGTAGTTGCTCAAACATTTATGGATTCATGTTCCACATCAGATCATAGATTAGGTAAGAATTTATTCAAACAAAATAATGCGACGACAGCAAAAAACTTCAACTCCTTTTCCTTTTTTAGGTAAGGATTCTCCAAGCTCAAAGCTACTATATGCAAAAGATATACCTGAATATCGCAAATGGGTGGATCGATATTATCGTGATATTAGAGAAATGCCAGCTATATCGGATCAAGATATGAACGCAATGCTTGCTGAAGAATCGAGAGTGAGTGGAAACAATAATTTTCTAAAATTCCATAATTTTTTTTTAAATAAAAAATTTGTAAATTATTATAAAATACACTAAGTTGGATATATTTTCATTACAGTTACACACAACAGAATTTAATACAAACTGTGCCCTCCACGAATTATATGAATATGCTGTGAAATATAATGAACAATTAACTGTAACATTGGAAGAAGATGAATTCTCACAAAAGCAAAGGCTTGCCTTTAAATTAGAACAAGTTCATAATATAATGTCTGCAGAATAAGCATAAAAAACAACAACAAAACTAAAAACAAAAAAAAAACTAAAACTAAATTAAGCTAAACTAACTCTAAACAAAAAACAAACAAATGGAGAAAACAGTAAAGTAAACAATTTATGTAGAAGAAACAGAAAAAAAGGAAGAAAAAAGGATACACACAAAGATGGAAGGGAAGGGAGGCCAGCTTTACAAGAAACCAAAGCAAACACAAAATAATGGTGAATTTTTAAAACAATCATGAAGTTTCAAAATAAGAAAAAAAAAAAAAAACAAACAAAGCAAGACTTTGCACAACTTATCAAATTTCTTAACTTACAGTAAGTCTTGTTTAAACAAGTGAAATATCAAGAATTTACATGTAAGTTACTTTTGTGGTTACTTATTAAGTAAACATGTCCTCTTTTGTTATATTTTGTTTTGGAAATGAAAAGGGTTGTGTGACCTGTAATACTTGAACAATAATAATTTGTAAAGTTAGGATAATGTCATACAATGATTTTAATTTAAACAAGGTTCTGTAAATGTCAATGAACAAATTATTACATTAACACTGGCGGTCGTTGCAATAAGGGTTCACCATTTCTCACTATTACACATTTTAATTAATAATTCTGGTAGGACAAAGGATGTCATTATAAACCAGAACATAACTTTCTTTTAGGTTAAATTACCTTTGAGATAGTTTTTATTATCTTTAATTTAATATGCCTACAAGTAGTTAGATAGTCTTTACAGGATGAAAAAAGATTTGTCCTGACTGTCAGTGAAGATTGTCTACATCTTTTGATCAAAAAAAAAAAAAAAAAAATTCATCTGCTACTGAAACGGTTCGTGTGACCTGTTTTACTAAAATTTTTAACTTGCTTCTAAGTTTTAAAAGTTATGTAGCATTTTGAACATTTTGGTCTACAAGTAGCTTTGAATTTTTGTTTATATCTCTTTTAAAGAAAATATAAAAAAATGCTCTTATAAAATCCCCTCACCCTATCCCTTGATTATTTGTTTTCAAATCAATGTTTGCTTTTTTTTAATTATTAAATTCCTTATTTTTTTTTTGTTTCTAAAGTTTTTGTATAAAATATTACTAAAACACCTCAGCATAAACACAGCACACACAACATCATTGATGATAAGCCTATCACAGAATCTATGATATGTTTTTTTTTTGTACCAAAAATGAATTTGTGTTTTGTGACGAGGCGAAGGAGGTGTGACTATTTTTGTGTATTATTTCAAAGTCTAATTTTATAAATATATATATATATTTTATAGTGTTTAAAAGATAGAAATTACAGATAGATATTTGTGTGTGAATGTTCATTAAAGAATAGGCAGTAGTTAGTCGGAGAGCTGACAAAAAAAGTCTCTTTAGTTTATTTTTTGTTTGTTTGTTTTTGTTTATAAAAGCCGTTTAATAATTTATTTTTTTTTGTCGCTGCTGCATATGTAAATAACATTTTATTGTTGTTTCCTTAGGTTCATTGTCTTTTTGTTGTTTATTAATATGTTTTTACTGTCTTGTTGTTTTTTGTTTAATTTGTACTTTTTTTTCTTTTTTCATAAAATTTCCAATAATAAGACGTAATTTTCCATCTCGCTTGTAGGTGAGAAAATCAATTTCAATGGACTACTTTGGTAAAATAGATCAATTTATATGTAGATCTGCCAAAATACCGTTTTATTTTACGTTTTTGCATTCTATTTGGGCAAAATAAATTATTTATTGATTTAAAATCAAATTTGTTCATCTACTATTAACTAAATAAATATAATTGCCAAAATTGATTTTGATTGACAAAACATGTATAAAAAAACATGACAAAAATTTCAAAAAATAAACAATTTGAAAGAAATGACGTTCCATTTGCCACGAAAAAATCAATTTTTTGGATTTGCCAAAAAAAAATTCCTATAGCATTCGCATTAAACCAGTTCAAGGTTTTTGAATTCTCAAAAAATTCCTTCTGTCTCTCTCTCTCTCTCTCCGTATGAGGAAGTCTGCGATTTAATGTTACTAACGCTAAACACAGATGATTGTCAATGAAATGCAAATTCTCTGACAATTAGCTTACAATTACCAAACATCTTACAACGATAAATTGCCTGATTGTGACATTGGGACGTATGCATAAATAGAAGTAAATGCTTTTACTTGGAAATGTCTGCAGTAGTTAATGCAAGTTTTCCACTAACTAGCACAGCAATTTACAAGTAAAAGCATTTACTTTTGTTTATGCATATGGCTTAATGTCAGATGTTTAAAATAAAGACATCAGGTAATGACCAATGAGTCTGAGAATGTGTCATAATTGTCTGACGATATAAAATTGTGTGTTCAGTCAATTGTTAGAGACCTACAAATTTTATTGTCAGATGGGATATTTGAGTGGGACAATGACGTTTCTGACAACATTATAAGTCAAAATTGAAAGATATTTGGGACAGTTTTTTCGTTGACAGATCTGATAATATTTCACAAGATTTGAAATCGCGTGTCCTGAGCTTAACTTAAAAAGAATTAAAAAAAAATTAATATCAATCTTTTGTATTTAATTGATGGACACAGAATTTGAATATTTGATAGCTTAATTGAAAGTTATTTTGCCCTATACGTATTCTTATCGAAACAATCGAATTTTCTAATACGCGATCAATATTTCCCGTTCCGCTAACAATTGACAAAACATTTCATTCGCGGTTTCTATCTAGCTCTATCTCCCTCGATCTCTCTATCTCCTTTTCTTTTCGGTGCTTGCCCTTGTCAAAATATTTACTTGTTTCGATGAAATGATTTCGAGATTGATTGATTTTGTTTTGACATTATTAAAATACTGGTTTCTATTTTTTTCATGTCAAAAATCTTATTAATAAAAAACAACAAAAAGTAATAAAATAAAGTGAAAGAGAAAATTCTTAACGAATCTAGTAACGAGGATAAAAAACACATATAATCTCACATTCCATAAAAAAAATAGCTTGAGCCGATCTGAAAAACTTTAAAATTCCAAAACCATTTAAAAAAAGGCGGCCATGAGTACTATTCTTATAAATAAAAATATATAAAAGAATTTTATCTAAAAACAGCAACAAAAAAAAAATAAATAAACTAACTTAAAAAAAATACTAAAGAGCTGAATAATTTGACTGATTTTAACTATAACTATAATTATTTAAATATAATGTTAAATTAATAAAATTAGTGTTTTTTTTATTATTATTTTTTTATATTGTTTGTGTTTTTTTAAATTTTATTTCTGAAAAATGATTTATATAATTTTATTATTATTATGTACAATTTATTTGTTTAAGTGGAAATTGTTTATCATCAAACACACTGAAAAAAAATTGCTCCATTGTAAATTATTGCCTAATTTTATTTCATAGCTTTACATTAATAAAATAAAAAAAAATGTTGGAAAAACAGAAAACAGATCCTACAAAATAAGAGAAAAAAATATTACTTATGAATGAATTATAATCGGTGATGATGATCTACACACACACACTTTGCTCGCCATTTTTACATTTATTTTATTTAACTTTTTATTACTTAACTTTTTTTTAACCTTTTTCATTATTTTAATTGATTGCGCATATACAGGTTAGTTGCAATTTAACCAGACAAATTTTTAGATGTGAAAAGTTAGACCTGACCTAAGAAACTATGAAAGTTGAAAGAAATGTATGTTTTGTTTTCAAAATTATACATAGTCCCGTTTCAATACAAGTTACAGAAAATGAGCACCTACTGACCAGTAAAATCTATGAAAACGAGAAAGAAGGGTCGGGTCGCCTGTATGGTGATAAATCGGGTAAACTACACTGATAGTTGATAAGCAGTTTCGAACTTTGAAGAACTTTTGGGGTCATTATCATTGTCATTATTCTGCTGGAAACCAAAAATAAATCAAATCATTTTTTTCTTGGGCTCACGAAAGCAATACTATCTCCAAAATATGTATTGGTGGACCAGCATTCCGGTAATTTTTTGTCCTGATATATAAGTATTGTTGAGGTAAACTTTATTTGCTTCCGAAACTTCTCCGATTTTTCTAATAACCAACTGTACTTGAACTGTTCTTTACCCTTAATTCTGTAAAAAAAGATTTTCTTTTGATTTTTTGTAAGCGAGTTGATACATTTGTTTTTTGAAGTGCAATCCCTCAGCACGACATTACGGAAACTCACTTACAAAAGTTTTGCAGAAATGACCCTAAAATTTGTATGATTTTGATAATTATAAATAGGTTCGAGGCGGCACGGCGTCGAGGGGCTTTATTAACTTTAATAAAATTCACATCAAGAAAATTTTGTTTAGTTAAATTGAAATATAATTTATATTATATTTATATATATTTATATTCATATTTATATTTTATATTTATATATATATATAATACATAACTCATTTAATTGTTCATACTTTTATCTGCTGATAACTTTAAAAAACTATATACAAACAAAAAGGAATGGTTTCTAGATAATAATAAAATATATATATAAAAAAATAATAAAATTAAATAGAACAAATGAGCTTGTCAATGAATAATACGAAATAAAATTGTCTACGATACAAAGTAAAAAAAAAAAACTGAAGATATATTGTAAAGAGTATTCACAGAGTATAGATTGACAATAATTTAAATATATATATATATGATGAAATTTTAAATTTGAACTATTTGCTTTTGTGTTTTTTTTTAATTTGTTTTTTTTTTCAGTTTTGTTTCTTCTGTTTTAATTTTCCTTTCAGTTTGGTTTTCCGTATATGCAACAGTAAGCGAGAAAAGAGTAATGATATTTTGTCTTTAAATAATGAAAGAAATTCTGTTTTGTATTTTTGTTGTGCAGTATGCTTTCGTTGAGCGAAGTATGATAAATTGTAGCACATTATTTGAAGAACTTTAGCTTTTCATCCGCACACAGAGAATTAAACACAGCCTTGATATTTTTTGTTGTGTTCTTGGACAGCATTTAGTTTAGTGATGCAGCGTCCTCGTCTCTCTTCGTTGATGAATGCTCTCACTAGCATGTTTGGATGGTTGATTAAGTGTTTCCTTTTTTGGTGATCAAAATGAAGTCCCCAGGATTTTTCTTTCAATTACTCCAAGCTTTTTCCTTTTGGTCTTAGATATAGTAAACTAGGCAGGAAAGCAGTATGTGATTACGTGTCTGAGAAGTTGCTTGTTGGGAAGCAACTTTGTCTTATCGCTGAGTCCATTTGTTTTCAGCATAAGAGGATGAATGAGAAGAAAAATATTATTCACGTAATCTCTCATCAAAGTTGAAACCGAGATATTTCAAAGATGGTGAGAGCTTTTGGAGTTAAAGGACGAGTCAAAAGAGAGAAAACTCTAAACGTCCACGGAAATCTGCATTAATATTCATTTCCTTTGGAGATGGTGAAGTAATTGCCCAAATATGAAAACCAAAATATAGTACTTTCATCTAGTGTTGATATCTTCTGTGAGTAAGTAAATTTTTTTCGATTTTCTCATAAACGGTTTGACGAATTTATAATAAAAGTGCATAAAAATTTCCAAGGAAATGTTGTTTTTGGATTCTAAAATAGTAATCAATTATTTTTTTGGAAACGGGTCAGTATTTTTTTCGTCAAATTTTGTTGTAAAGTCTATGTTATTAAATACTTTTTGCATACTAATTTGTTTTTACAAAAATACATTAATTATTATTATTTATTTTAAAAACGGCTCTGTCGATTTTCTTTTCTATATTTATATTTTTTCAATACAGTTTTGAGTTCCAACTTCTTTTTCGCCTTATTTTATTTATTTTTTTTTCTTTAAATTTATTGTTTTTCATATATTTATCTGTGATTCTTGTTTTTGTATTTTATTTTTGTTGTTTATTCTACCTTTTACAGTACCTTAACAGAAGTAAGTTCGTGCGACCCAGTTGTGCCATTTATTTCTTATTCTAGTCTAAGCTACAAGCCCTAGCCTTTTGTCACCAAAATCATTACATACTTTAAAAATTTAACCGTGTTTCAATATTTGAAGAGTATTCTATTCATGGCAAAATTGCAGTCTTATTTTATTTTAAAAAATTAAATAAGACCGCGTGGCATAATTTTACTTTTCGATCGCGGCCTCTTTTTATTTTTCGATCGCAGCCTTATTTCCATCCCCCGTTCATATTCCCTTTAGTAACCACTGCTCAATGTCACCTACCTGTTTTTTCCACATTGTTAATGATTTAAAAAAATATCTTAAAACTTCAAAAACGGAATTATGTATTTACCTAGTTATTAAGTTGAAACCGACAATATAAACAAAAAATGAAAGGCATAAAGTTTTGAAATACCACGGTAATTTGAATTCGGGAAAAAGAAGGAAAATTTGTCATTATAATTGCATTTATACCCCCATCGAGAGAATCAAAAATTTAATTGAATGTATTGTATTTATACAAGCCCATTTCTCTTCCAAGACAAAGTTGTAGTTTTTTTTAACCTGATAAAACAAAAAAATCTTGCAAACATAACACAAATTTTATTAAACCTTACTCAACATGTATCCAATTCAACAGTAAGGTGCACAGAATAATGAAATTTCGAAAATAGCAACAACAAAAAAATCCTAAACTTATCATGACAAAAAAAAAAAACAATAAAAAAAGTCCTCAATGAAGATATAATTATTGAATAAAAAAAATTGAAAAAAAAACATGCACAGATAAAACACCAAAACAAAGAGAATTATTTATAGTTGAATGAAGATAATAAGAAAAAAAAAACAAGAAAAAAATATTATGATAGCTTTTTATACAAAGAAATAAATAAATGAATTAACAAAAAAAAAATCATACTACATAGAAATAATCCCAACGTCTAGTAATTGTGAAAACAGTATATAAAAAAAAAACATGAATTATAGTGACTAATTTTAAAAATAATTAAATGTTTGTTAATGAAGGAAAAAAATGAAAAACCAAATAGTTTTTTTTTACCAATTTTCATTTTAAGTGTATATAAAGTATATAGATAAATATATATATAATATGTATGTATATTATTTATAAAAAATACGTTTATATGTGTGCGAATTTTTTTATCGCTATAATATGACGACGATGAATGAATGGAATTCAACAAAAGGAAACAAAATTAATTTAATTGTAATTTATCTTCTTTATTTTTTTTTTTGTGTAAACAATCGTCGTTACACATTTTTAATTAAATCTATATTTTTTTTTTCTTTTTGTTTCAAATAATAATTAAAAATCTTAAAAATAATTTATTTTTCTTAAAAATTGAAATTAAAAAAAAAAAAAAAGAATATTTTTTGTATCTTGTAGATAGGAATTAATAATTAAAACATAAAAAATTTAAATGAATAATAACAATAATAATTATAAAAACAATTTAATATTTCTATTTTGCTGATATTTTTTCTTTTTAATAATTTAATTTTTGATTTTTCATTTTATTTAGTACTACAGATGTTTTTTTTATTTCTAACATTTCAACATTAATACAATTTCGTAAAACAAGCTTTCTTATCAAATAACTTAACAAGAAATTACTGCTTGTCATGAACATGCGTCTATCCAAGTTAAATTGTAAAAGCATTATGCAGATGACTTTCGGGTTAAACAAACAAAAAAAAAACTATTTAATACTAAAACTTCATTGTGGAATTGCTAAAAAAAAAAAAAACTTGGTCTCTGATTTTTTTTTATTTTAAAATTTAAAATGATCTTTACATTGAAACAAATTTAAGCTTAACTTAAAGCCACGCACAAAATTTTTATTTTGTTATATTTGTTCATTTTTTTTTGTATATTTTGGTCTAGTGGTTTTTTTTTTTTGGTTTATGTCATTTGTGTATTTTATAAATTCTCTTTGTTATTTTTGTTTTAAAGATTTATTGGTTTTCCTTTTTCTTAATGGAAAAAACATAATGTTACTACATTATGTTTTATGCCAGCTGTTTTTTTTTTCGTAGTTTCTTAATTGTGTGCTTAAGCCATATTATAATGTTAGTTGGTCTTATCTACATAAAGAACTTTGTTTAACACAGAAAATTGTATTTAATATAGAACAGAAAAGAACAAAAAAGTATTTCGGTCGTGATTGTACTAAATCCAAGAGCCAGGATTAAAATTATTCAAAAGTACAAATGGGACCTGTTTTTGTTTTGAATAGTTTTCATGGCTCTAATTATAATAGCGAAAAAAAAGAAACTTTAACGTTCGAATATAGCAAAATCTCCGCTCGATTCACGAAGTGAATGGATTCAAAAGCGTGCGCTTTGAATCGAACGTTCGATTCGCAGTAGATTTTTTTTGTATAGTTTATTTTAGATGGACTGCATTTAAAACATTGCGTTTTAACAAACGCTCCACTGACTGACTGACACTCCGCGCTAAACTAAAGTGTCCAAGTGGGACTAAAGGCCATTTCGAATAACGAAGCATTTTTTTTTTAAAATTTATTTTGAAAGCTTCGTATGAAATTTGCAGAGAAAAATTAGTTCAAAAAGCTTATGGACATGTTTTTACCGCAGTGATTTATCATTACAACCTTGTAAACTTGTTCCAAATTTCCTAAATAGTATAACATAGTATCCCCATTCGACTTGTATTTTTTTACCTTTATATCGTTAACACCTTCAATTTAATTTTTTTTGTAGACGGCTTCAAATTATTTAATTGGGAAATTTTTTTAATAAAATATGAAAATATTTGTTTTTATACCTTACATAAAACTTAAGACCTGTGCAAAGTTTAAATTTTATCCATCAACTATTACGCCCTCACGAATTTTTTAGTAAAACACTAAAAAAAAACTCCATACATTTTGTATGGGAAATTTCAAGTTCTCGGTGGCACGTGTTAACGTTAACCGATTTCAATGAAATTTTGCTAAGATTTTTAATTTATTATCCTTAACATTTTTAGATCCGGGCATGAAAGAAATTCCGACATTGATAAAATAAGCCCCCCTATTAGTTATATACTTTGTCTAGAAGGATTCTAGAAGAAGCCGCATCAAAAAATAAATTTCTTAATTTCTTTTTTAAATATTGGTAGAAAACATTCAACATTTTTTGATCGAGAGTTATAATAACAATTATGAAAATACTGATAAAAAACATAAGCCAACATAATTACAAGAGCACAAATTGGCAGGATTTAACGAATTCTGTGTTAATCGTTAATTAACATATTTATAATATTGTTATGATTTTTTGTTATTATTTTTTGTTATATAAGTAATTCACTTTTTAATTTTCTTAGTACTAAGGGCATTCATAGTGCCTTCGATAAAAAGTCGATTTTCCACAGAATCACAATAACAATATACAAAACAAAATAACAAATAATAAAAAAAAAAAAAAAACAAAAAAAGCCGTTGTCTTAATTATATTATACATATAACCTGCTTTGTGGAAACTCGACAAATTTTTGTATATACTCACCAATTTGTGGGTATCGTATAATCAATCCATAGTCTATAACAAAAAAAAATAAAAATAAAAATAAAACCAAAACAAACAAAACAAAAAAAGGAATCAAAACATGAAATCGTATCATCGTCCTGCTGTTCTAAATGCTCTCATGATGGTGACATTTTTTCTTGATATTTCTTCTGATCCTGTGCCCTATTGACTCCTTTATGATTATCATTTTACTATCCATGCACTCTGATGTTCTGGATTGTTTTTTTTTTTGTTTTCTTTTTAAAAATGGAATCGAATGCCGATTCCGAATTGGACGGATATTAGGGAATTGCATTTGTGCATAAATTGAGTTTAACAAAAAACGAAAACCCCTAGACCGTTAATCAAAATACTAAAAACTATATAATACGTAAACTTCATATCTTCACAATACCTCTCCAAATAAATACATGGTTATTAATTTTGTCCTTGGGGGAATTCCATCATTGAAGAACCATGTTCAAACTTAATTCAACTTTTTGATTCATAAATGTAATTTTTTTCTCAAAATATGGTATTAAAATGTTTGATAAACTCGAAAATTCCAAAATCTGAAATTATTCAGTTCACAAAGAAAAAAATCCTAACATGCAAACAAATTTCCAAAATTAAAAAAAAAACTGGCATTGTTTTAAAAAGAATCCCCAAATCGTTTAGAATTTCCAAAAAAAAAAATATAAGTTTTTCACGTATCGATACTTTTAACTTTATTTAAAGGCCAAATATTAATTATTAATTGAAAAGTACAAAAACGATCTGATATATACTCGGAAAGTCTAAAGATGATTCGAAAACGTTTGCCAAATCAGTGATGATTTTCAAAAAAAAAAAAATTTAATTGCGAAATTCGAGTTTTTGTTTTTCGAGAATTTTGCAATTCGGGATTTATTTTAAAATTCAGCATTTCATAACAAATTTCAAAGTTCGATAATTTAGATCGTTATTAATTTTTTTTTTGTTCGATCCATAATAATCTTCAAAACCTTATGTTAGAACACCTACATGCTTTAAATTAACCTTTGAAACCAAACAATTCTACAAATTAAATAACTAAATTTCTTTGTAAGGAAAAAAACAAACGAACAGTGACTTTTTTTTAATTCTATGAGCCGAAATATATGAAATAAACAAAATTGCATGAATGAGAAAAAAATATCAATAATTTTTTTTCTCACTTTTTGTATTCTCCAGTTTATTTTATTGTTGTATAAATGTTTTTTTTTTAACTTATTTATCTGATAATTTAAAATACATAATTTTTTTTTTATTTTTCATTTTTATTGTTTTTTGTTTTTATTTTCACTAACTTATTTCCTTCCATTAAATACAACGACTTGTGACAAGCATTTCATAAAATATTAATAAAGCAACAAAATAAAAACAAAAGAAAAATAATGTATACATAATTTAAAAAAATTAAACAAAAAAAGTAAATTTCTTAAAAACAAAAAAAATAACAAAAAATTACACTATTTTAGACACTAAGAAAAAAATATACTGGTCAATAAAATTCGACTTTTTGACTTTCTGAAGAACAAAATTATACTTTCCGAAAGGTTTTTTGTGCACTGACCCCAGAATTGCTTTGAATAAAAAATTCAATAATGTATTTTGAGACATCCGAATTTTAGTTTGCGCAAACCCCGTTGCGGTATCTGAAAGTACTAATCTTCCCATTTGTAAATCATATAGCTTACAGATGCATTCAATGAATATGTATTAAGATGTTTAGAACTTTCAAATGCCGCCATTACTTATTTTTCTTGTTGAAGAAATACTTTTGTTACATACACTCAAAAAAAGATTTAAAAAATAGTTTTTCGGGCTTTATAGTTATTTATTACAAAAGCTCCTCTAGACTACATAAACTTAACATGCAGCAAAAAATACTAAAAAATTGAAAATAATTTTCAAATATCTAAAATAATCAATTCTGAGTTCATTTCAATTTAGCGCCGCGCTTAATAAAAATCTTTAAAAATTATAGTTTTGTTCTTCAGGTGCAGAAACAGTGTTGACCCAGTGCTATCATTAAGTTTGTAAATATTTTATCAACAATCCGTTCCAAAAAAAAAACTAATTGAAAAGAAAACATTGAATGAAACTAAATGTGGTCATTTTTAAATTAAAAAAAAATAACAAATCTTAGGTGTCGTTTTTGTCGTTTTTTTTTTTTTAATTACAAACCAAATTATATTTTTTTTATCTTGTCACAAAAGTAATGTCAATGTATAATTCATAATATTTTATATATAAATGCATATATATAGATATATACCAAAATAAAAAAATATCGTTGTGGAAATAAAATATTAATTAATTAAAAAAAACAACCATACTTCTTATGAATGACCTCTTAATTTAAATTTAATACAAAAAAAAAAAAAAAAAAACATAACCCATTGACAAAGCAGTAAGTAAAAAAATAATATAAAATAAAAAATAACAAAATAAGATAAGTATAATAATAATAGAGAAAAAAAATTATAGAAAGACTGATTTGAAATCTAAAAAATAAAATAAAATGAAACAATTAATAAACAAAAATATCATCAAAAGTATTAAAACATACAAAATTAAATATTTTTTTTTTATAGTTAAGCTTACTTATTAAATAGGTACATAAAATATTTTTCCGAAATACCATCACTCTTTCAGATAGATTTTGTATAAAAAAATTATTCTTTTTTAAATGTTTTCTTGTATTGAATTATGTAGGTATATGGAAAAAAAGTAATTGATATCTATACAAAAATAAGATCAACCAATCGAATAGCTTGTATTAATTAATTTAAAATGTAAAAACAAATAATGCTTCTGCATTTTCTTCGGGATGTTTTTTTAGGACACCGCATAAAATGTAAAATAAAAAAACGAGGTTTGATAAAATGGTGAAATTTTAATATCCTTATAGCGTGTGTTCATTAGGCCAAACGAGGTAAAATTATATATCTCTGCCTCTATTGAAAAATTAACATTTAGCTACAAATAAACATCAAAATACTCACTTTGGCACAATGACAGTTTGGTAAAGGCCCCTATTTCATTGATTTCATTTTAGCTCTGAAATTATTTGAGTGCATTCAGGCAAATATTAATTTGGCTGCCATTATGAACCAGCCAGATAAACAGAAAGAGGAAACCACAATGATCTGTGAAACGAAATTAGATCACTTTTATTTCTTCGTTGTTTTGCGAAATTACTTTGCTCTAGTAGTATTAAAGAGAATTCGCAAAATGCAAATCACAAACGTCAAAGTCTTCACTTTGGCCACAATAACAGCTACGAAATGCTCGCTATTTGGACTTTTATGATTCGCAATAAACAAATCGTAAACTCCAAAGCCTCCACTTTGGCACAATGGCAGCTTGCTAACAGCACTGAACCACTTGTCAATTTTGCAGTTATCTTGATACACATACATTTTGTGCAGTCGCAGCGGACTAGTGTTCTGTACATTGTTTGTGACTTATTTAACTCAATTTTGTTTTGTTGAAATTATAATAATTGTCTTAAGACAGCCATAAGTCAATTGCAGAAATATTTTCCACACACACAAATTAAAAAAAAAACAAGCAGAATTTGTTCAAAATGTATAACAAAAAAAGATCTAAGGACGTGTCTATAAAATTAGGATATATATTTGTGTGTACAATTTCTGTACGAATATGTATCCAAATCCGGTAAATAAAATTTTAATTTTAAGATTATATAATAATTCTAATAACAATAAAAATAAAAATATTAATAATAATAAAAATATTAATAATAATAAAAATATTAATAATAATAAAAATATTAATAATAATAAAAATATTAATAATAATAAAAATATTAATAATAATAAAAATATTAATAATATTAATAATAATAATAATAATAATAATAATAATAATAATAATAATAATAATAATAATAATAATAATAATAATAATAGAAATAATAGTAATATTTTTCTTTTTGCTGGGGTAATTATTGTTGATTATGAAACAGCCTCATAAATTTGAAATTCCTCTATGAAACATAAAGAGAAAACGACAATGAGCTGAGTTCGAAGTTACCTCAATTGTAATGTGGCCGCTTTTTTTCGTAATTTACGAAATTACCTAATTTCGGTTCTATAATGAAAACGTTGTATTACGAGATTTTAAGTCCCTACTGCATTCATCTACCATTAAAAACATGCTGGTGGAGTTAGTTATTTAATTTGCCGGACTAACTGGTTTAAGTAGGCACTGAAAAACTGAGCCTCAGTGGGATAGTGTAGAAGGGCGTGTAGTCACGCGACTGGATCAGGAGAATAGGGCTTTTTAGAAAAAAAGCAATATATCTATCTTTTTTGAAAAAAAAAAATTCACGGTAAAATGCAAGCAAACGTCATCTGTTTGGTATAATGATAGCTATGAAAAGCTCCCTATTATGACTTTTATGATTGACAATAAACAAGTCACAAACGCCAAAGTCTTCACTTTGGTCTAATGACAGCTTGTAAAATGTCCCTGGTTAAAGAAGAAGAAGAAAAATAACAGCAAATCAAATTATTTTGTATAATTATATACTATATATATTAATGTACTATAAAACTAAATAAAATTACAAATTAAAATTACAATTATAATAAGTTGTATAGTACAATTATTATATATAATTATAGTTAATAAATTGATAGTAAAAATATGAATATAAAATAAAAATAACATTAATAACGATAACAATAATAAAAATAAAAATAATAATCATAAACATTAAAGTCATAAAAATAGTAATTATAATAATAAAAGTACTAATAATAATAATAACAAAAATAATAGTAATTTATAATAAAAATATTTTTTGTGTAATATTTGTGGTTGTGCGTAAAAATTGTAAAATAAATAAAAGAAAACAGAAACAAAAAAAAATAAAAAATATAGGATTGAAATTATTATAAAATATATAGTTTGTGTTTTAGAAGAGTTAGGCATATATAAAAAAAACATGACAAAGTGATTATATTATAATAAGTTTTATTAATTTTCCATATGTTTTATTATTTTTCTATAAATGAATTTATCTTAAAACTATTTTTATACCAATTTAATGAAACAAAAAAAAAAAACAAAAAACAAACTTAACAAAAATAAAAGCTCGTTTCTTTAAGAAAAAAATGATTGAAAAACATTATCTTGTTTTCTGAATACACACACACGAACACACACAAAACTATTAGTTAATAGGTTTTAATAAATTTTTAAATTGTTTCAAAATTCCCTAATTATATTTATATTATTGTGAATGTAATGTATGTATATCCTCTGTTGAATCAAACCTATATTTTATTTATGTAACTGAAATGTATGTATGTATATAGGTAGATATATACATATTGTAATGTATTGTATGTGTATATAATTTATTAAAGTCCGACAGAAGTCTATACATGTGTGTCAGTCATGGACATTCGCTAGTCGACAAAATGTTTTTTTTCTTTTTAACAGGAAATAACTACTTTCCTATTCTCTTTCGAGGGTTTTTGAAGCACTTATTTTAAGTATAAATTGAGGTCTTCTAAATATGAATTGTTTTATTTTTCATTTGCTGTTTTTGAATAACAAAAAATTAACCAGAAAAGAACTTTGTTTTTGTTTACTCGAATCTAAGTCCGAACTTCTGTCCGGAGGCCTCTTAAGAAAAAAATTTCTTTCTTCATTTTGAGATTAAGTTTTTATGTTTTTTAAAGAAATATGTAAATCCAATAACTTAAATCTTGCAAAAACGAAAAATAAGAAAATGATAACATCCAACCAAATTTTGTTTTGTTTTATGATCTAATTTTTGATGTTTCATATTTTTTTTTAAATTGTATACATGACTAGCAGGTATGTATTCCTGCATTCCTATCATACACTTTAACAGAATTAAAAAAAAAAACAACACCTTCATCACACCCCCTTGTCGTTGCTTATTTACGAAAACAGCATTAGTTACATAAAAAAATGTTTTTAAATACAAAAATCTCCAAATATTTTTCTATTCTATTATATATTTATATTAAATATTTATTTAAAAATTAATATTAAAAAAAAAAATTACATAGCAAAACAAAAAACATTTACTTGACAACAAAACAAAACAAAATTGCTTACAAAACTTTTCAAAAAACGAAAAATTTTTGTATTTTTTATATTTGAACAAAAAAATGTGTAAGAATAAAACTAAAACAAAAAAATCGTTTCTGGATATATACAAAGAAGTAAACAATTTGTTAGTAGTTTTGGTTTTCATTTTCTATTTTGTACTTAATTTGCCGAAATGATGAAATAAAAAGTATAAGATGTTAAAAAAAAACGAAAAGAACATATCGTGTAATAAGTATACAAAAAAAAAAACAAATACACAAGTGGAGATAAAAAATTTGCTGCTAATGTACATTTTATCGCTAAAAAAAATTGACGTAATGATGTAAACAATGAACTAATAGAATATTTTACGTACATAAACTTAAATAAAAAAAAAGCAAAAAAAATTACATCAAGAATTACAATTAAATTATTTTTTGTTTATATATGTAAACTGTTCTATATATATAAATATATATATAGGGGTTTAGATTGAGGTGAGCTACGTAAGTGTGAAAATTAAATGTTAAATTAGTTAAATAAAAAAAAGTAAACTACGAAAAAATTCCCCAAATAAAAAAAATAACTCACGGAATGAAATACCTACATGGGGGTAATAAAAAACAAAAAAAAAAAAAACAAAACAACAAAATAAAGATATATAGTTGAGAAAAAAAAATATTATTAATATAATAAATGTAATTGTATTTATATGTATATGTGTGTAAAAAATACTCTTTTGAAAATAATAAAAAAAATGAACAAAAATTAAAAATAAATATTTTGTTTGGTATTTCTTAAAATTTACTTTCCAGGTTCTTATCGCCGATTGCACCAAAATTAACTTATAAGAGTTTTTGCTAAAATTCTTATAAAATTTATTGGGCTGATAAATGTTCACTGTTTCCCTGCATTTTATCATCTCTCTTTTAAACTGAGCGAAAAACTTTAACCAGTGCAAGTACGACAACACCAAACAATTTTAGATCTAAAAGCCAATAAACGAACGAATAAAATAAAATGCAATTTTCCTCCAGATAAATTTTCTTATAGCATTTTTGGCATTGAAATTATACTCAGTACAATAGTGTGGAAGAGCTTGTCGGAGCTATTTCACTTGCACTGGTGAAACTTTTTCGTTAAGTTTTAAAACACAGATGATAAAATCCAGGGATGGCTGGCAAACAGTGAAAGGCATTGGTGCCCTTTATTTTGTAAGAATCTTAGCTTTTTTTTTAGTTGATTTTTGGTTTTAGTTAATTTTGGTGCAACTGGATAAGGCTATACAAATGCACCATAAATTCATAATTTTGTTAACCGGTTTGTCTGTGAGCTGTAAGTAAACTTAAGGAGAGAAAAACAAACTTAAAAATTTTTTTTAATATATTTATTTATTGCATTTTGTATAAAATTCTTAGTTATTCTTATGTATTTTTATAACAATTATTTATTATTCATAAATATTTTAAAGGATATAATAATTTTAATATTTATATTTTTATATTTAATACATATCAAAGAATATTTAAAAAACAAAAATAAACAAACAAAATAAGATGCAACAGTTTATGACACTTTGAACCGACAAGCTTATTATAAGCAGTATTTTATTTTGTATCTCATATTTTTTTTTTTTAAGCTTTGCTTGCTTGTTTTTCTATGTATTTGCTAATATAACTCTTATCTTAGTAGCGTTAGCGATTTCACTTTAAAAAGCTAAGAAATAGTTTAATTGATTTGATATCTACATACATATAATATACATTGTTAATTTGTTAGATTTTTCGGAACTTTATATACATTATTAATAATAATATTAACGATTTTCTAGCAAAAATGTTCGTTGATTCTTTCGAATCGTTTGTTTCAAGGCTTAGATTGGCTCGTGTTTTAGGAAGGATTAATTAAACATTTAACTTATTATTTAATTATTGAAACCATATATATCGTAAAAAACGATTCGATTCGTTCAAAGATTTATGGTCCTCGTTTGATAAAACATTTCGATTTGTTAAAAGATCGGATACGATACTAATCACAAACGAATAAAATAATTTACATTGGACCTTTTTAGATAAGTAATAAGTAAGAATTGTCATTAGTAGCTTTCTCTCTTTTTCAGTTTTCTTTCTAAATTATACAATCTTGTTAAAAAAAATATATATTTTGAAGAGGAACTACATTATATCTACTTGAAGCTGCTGCATCTATGCATCGTCGAAACTTAGCCCTCGGAGATTTAGAGTTATCGTAATTATCTCCTTTTGGGGAGGACTGCTGCTACGTTTTAGAACTCGTCGTTCGAGTATATTAGAATCGATATCGATTGGATTGAGATCGTCTGATTCTGTACTTAAATATGAAACATCACGTTTGCTTCTTGCATCACCATCATCATTAACAGAATCTACATCGTATTCCTCTTCGAAAATATTATTGGCACTAAATGAAAGTCCATTGATTTCATCGAATAATGAATTTTCTTTTGCTTTGCGAACGGTTCTATCATGACCTGGATTATCGAAAGGCGGCAAATAGGTGGCAGGAACTCGACTTGTGCCTTTGTAGCCGGTATCTGGGCAACGGGGATCTAGAGATCCTGGGAAGCAATATGAAGGTGTTGTGGTTTTCAAGGATTCACCACATCTTATATCGTTTGAGCCGGGGTAGCATTTTGGTGAGCTGGTTGTTACTGGTGAGGATGGTGTTGTTTGGGAACATTTAGGATCACTTGATCCCGGATAACACCTAGATGCTGTCGGAGTATCTGGTTTTTGTGTGGTTGTTTCTTTGGGACATCTTGGGTCTTGAGAACCTGGATAGCACTTTGGAGATGATGTCGTTTGTTGACATCTTGGGTCGGTGGATCCGGGGGAACAACGGGGACCTGATGTTGGTTTCGTAACTTGTGGACAACTTGGATCAGTAGAGCCTGGATAGCAACGTGGAGTTGTGGAAGGAACTGGGGATGTCACTTGTGGGCAACGTGGATCGGTAGACCCAGAATAGCAACTAGGAGCGCCAGTTGTTGGTGGCAAATACGTAGAAGGCTGCTTCGTGGGAACCTGTGGTTTGGGACACCTTGGATCAGATGAGCCGGGATAGCATTGTGCTGGTTCAGTGGTTGGCTTAGGACATCTGGGATCTTGAGAACCTGGATAGCACTTTGGAGATGATGTCGTTTGTGGACATCTAGAGTCAGTGGATCCGGTGGAACAACGGGGGCCTGATGTTGGTTTTGTAACTTGTAGACAACTTGGATCTGTAGAGCCTGGATAGCAACGTGGAGTTGTGCCAGGAACTTTTGGGCAACGTGGATCGCTAGACCCAGGATAACATTTGGGTGCACCGGTAGTTGGTGGCAAATATGTTGAAGGTTGCTTCGTAGATACCGGTGTTTTGGGACACCTTGGATCAGATGAACCTGGATAGCACTTTGGAGATGATGACGTTTGTGGACATCTTGTGTCATTGGATCCTGGGAAACAACGGGGACCTGATGTCGGTTTTGTATCTTGTGGGCAACTTGGATCTGTAGAGCCTGGATAGCAGCGTGGAGTAGTTGCAGGAATTGGAGTAGTTATTTGTGGGCAACGTGGATCGCTAGACCCAGGATAGCATTTGGGTGTACCGGTTGTTGGTGGTAAATATGTTGAAGGTTGTTTTGAAGGTTTCTGCGGCCTAGGACACCTTGGATCCTGGGATCCCGGATAACAATTAAATTCAGTAGTTGTAATTGGAATTTGTGTAGTTACTTGAGGACATTTTGGGTCCTTAGAACCTGGATAACATTTTGGAGCTTCTGTCGTTTTTGGACATCTAGGATCAGTGGATCCTGGGAAACAACGTGGAGGTGATGTCGGTTTTGTACTCTGTGGACAACTTGGATCTGTGGACCCTGGGTAACACCGAGGTGTTGGAGATGTTACCTGTGGGCAACGTGGATCGCTAGAACCAGGATAGCAATTGGGAGCACGAGTTGTTGGTGGCAAATATGTAGAAGGTTGTTTTGAAGGTTGTTTTGAAGGTACCGGTGGCTTAGGACACCTTGGATCCGGGGATCCTGGATAGCAATTTGGTGGTGGACTAGTTGGCTGGGGGCATCTTGGATCCTTTGATCCCGGATAACAATTAAGCTTAGTGGTTGTAATTGGAACTTGTGTAGTTGCTTGGGGACATTTTGGATCCTTAGAACCTGGATAACATTTTGGAGCTGCTGTAGTTTTTGGGCATCTTTGATCAGTGGATCCTGGGAAACAACGTGGAGGTGATGTCGGTTTTGTACTCTGTGGACAACTTGGATCTGTGGATCCTGGGTAACACCGAGGTGTTGGAGATGTTACCTGTGGGCAACGTGGATCGCTAGAACCAGGATAACAATTGGGAGCAGGAGTTGTTGGTGGTAAATATGTAGAAGGTTGTTTTGAAGGTACCGGTGGTTTAGGACACCTTGGGTCCGGGGATCCTGGATAGCAATTTGGTGGTGGACTAGTTGGCTGGGGGCATCTTGGATCTCTTGATCCCGGATAACAATTAAACTCAGTAGTTGTTATCGGAACTTGTGTAGTTGCTTGGGGACATTTTGGATCCTTAGAACCTGGATAACATTTTGGAGCTGCTGTAGTTTTTGGGCATCTTTGATCAGTGGATCCTGGGAAACAACGTGGAGCTGATGTCGGTTTTGTAACCTGTGGACAACTTGGATCTGTGGATCCTGGGTAACACGGAGGTGTTGGAGATGTTACCTGTGGGCAACGTGGATCGCTAGAACCAGGATAACAATTGGGAGCAGGAGTTGTTGGTGGTAAATATGTAGAAGGTTGTTTTGAAGGTACCGGTGGCTTAGGACACCTCGGATCCGGGGATCCTGGATAGCAATTTGGTGGTGGACTAGTTGGCTGGGGGCATCTTGGATCTCTTGATCCCGGATAACAATTAAACTCAGTAGTTGTTATCGGAACTTGTGTAGTTGCTTGGGGACATTTTGGATCCTTAGAACCTGGATAACATTTTGGAGCTGCTGTAGTTTTTGGGCATCTTTGATCAGTGGATCCTGGGAAACAACGTGGAGCTGATGTCGGTTTTGTACTCTGTGGACAACTTGGATCTGTGGATCCTGGGTAACACCGAGGTGTTGGAGATGTTACCTGTGGGCAACGTGGATCGCTAGAACCAGGATAACAATTGGGAGCAGGAGTTGTTGGTGGTAAATATGTAGAAGGTTGTTTTGAAGGTACCGGTGATTTAGGGCACCTTGGATCCGGGGATCCTGGATAACAATTTGGCGGTGGACTAGTTGGCTGGGGGCATCTTGGATCTCTTGATCCCGGATAACAATTAAACTCAGTAGTTGTTATCGGAACTTGTGTAGTTGCTTGGGGACATTTTGGATCCTTAGAACCTGGATAACATTTTGGAGCTGCTGTAGTTTTTGGGCATCTTTGATCAGTGGATCCTGGGAAACAACGTGGAGCTGATGTCGGTTTTGTACTCTGTGGACAACTTGGATCTGTGGATCCTGGGTAACACCGAGGTGTTGGAGATGTTACCTGTGGGCAACGTGGATCGCTAGAACCAGGATAGCAATTGGGAGCACGAGTTGTTGGTGGTAAATATGTAGAAGGTTGTTTTGAAGGTACCGGTGGTTTAGGACACCTTGGATCCAAGGATCCTGGATAGCAATTTGGTGGTGGACTAGTTGGCTGTGGGCATCTTGGATCTCTTGATCCCGGATAACAATTAAGCTCAGTAGTTGTAATTGGAATTTGTGTAGTTACTTGACTACATTTTGGGTCCTTAGAACCTGGATAACACTTTGGAGCTGCTGTCGTTTTTGGACATCTAGGATCAGTGGATCCTGGAAAACAACGTTGAGTTGATGCCGGTTTTGTAACCTGTGGACAGCTTGGATCTGTGGATCCTGGATAACACCGTGGAGTAGTTGCAGGAATTGAAGTAGTTATTTGTGGGCAACGTGGATCGCTTGAACCAGGATAACATTTGGGTGCACCGGTTGTTGGTGGCAAATATGTAGATGGTTGTTTTGAAGGTATCAAGGGCTTAGGACATCTAGGATCAGGGGATCCTGGATAGCAATTTGGTGGTGGACTAGTTGGCTGGGGGCATCTTGGATCTCTTGATCCCGGATAACAATTAAGCTCAGTAGTTGTAATTGGAATTGGTGTAGTTACTTGAGGACATTTTGGGTCCTTAGAACCTGGATAACATTTTGGAGATGCAGTCGTTTTTGGGCATCTTGGGTCGTTTGATCCTGGGAAACAACGTGGAGGTGATGTCGGTTTTGTACTCTGTGGACAACTTGGATCTGTGGATCCTGGGTAACACCGAGGTGTTGGAGATGTTACCTGTGGGCAACGTGGATCGCTAGAACCAGGATAGCAATTGGGAGCAGGAGTTGTTGGTGGTAAATATGTAGGAGGTTGTTTTGAAGATACCGGTGGTTTAGGACACCTTGGATCCGGGGATCCTGGATAGCAATTTGGTGGTGGGTTAGTTGGCTGTGGGCATCTTGGATCTCTTGATCCCGGATAACAATTAAGCTCAGTAGTTGTAATTGGAATTGGTGTAGTTACTTGAGGGCATTCTGGGTCCTTAGAACCTGGATAACATTTTTGAACTGCAGTCGTTTTTGGGCATCTTTGATCAGTGGATCCTAGGAAACAACGTGGAGGTGATGTCGGTTTTGTTATCTGTGGACAACTTGGATCTGTGGATCCCGGATAACACCGAGGTGTTGGAGATGTTACTTGTGGGCAACGTTGATCAGTTGAACCTGGATAGCATTTCGGGGTTTCAGATATAGGTGGAAGGTATGTAGCTGGTTGACAGTTTTTATCAGTTGAACCAGGAGAGCACTCTGGCTTAGGTGTAGTCTGTACCTTAGGACATCTTGGGTCAGGTGATCCGGGGAAGCAGTTTACTAATGGCCTTATTGTTGATCCGCGACACTTGGGATCCCTAGAACCAGGATAACAATCCGGCTGTGGAGGAGTTGTCAATTGAAGGCAACTTGGATCTCTTGAGCCGGGATAGCACTTTGTTCGACTTGTTGTTGCCGGGCTTCTTGATTTTGTTGTTGGTGCAACTGTTTTAGGACAGCGGGGATCTGCAGACCCGGGATAGCAATTTGGTGCAGTTGCTGTTTGTGGGCATCTCTGATCTGTGGAACCTGGGAAACAACGTGGTGTTTGTGTTGTCTGAAGCTTCGTTGGTTGGAAACATTTGGGATCTGCCGAACCTGGGTAACAATCAAGACTAACTGTTGTTTGTGGTAGTTTGGTTGTTAACTGGAGACATCTTGGGTCCTGAGATCCTGGATAGCAATTAAAGTCTGTACTTGCAATTGTAGTAGGTCGAGGCGTGCTTTGTTCACAGTTAGGATCCTTTGAGCCTGGGAAACATCGAGGTCTTAAAGTCGTGATTTGAACATCAGTGACAGGTGGGAGGTAAGTTGGCTTCAAAGTTGTTATCCGCGGACGGTAAGTTGTCACTTTCGGACATCTCGGATCATTCGATCCGGAATAACATTGTGCAGACGTAGTAGTAGGTTTTTGTGCTTGGAAACATCTTGGATCTGTTGATCCTGGATAACACTGCGACGGAGCAACCGTTGTTTTTTTAATTGAAATTTCATTATCCGTGTCTGGTGGCAATATAGGTCCATTACAACGTGGCTCTTCACATTTTCCATTACAAAGCTCAATATCACATTTTAAGAAAACCTGTGCCCTATCTGGGAACTTAAAGGCATTCAAGGTATTATAAACCACCGTCGTTGCTCCATCCTTATTTGGCTTATCACTCTTTATCCAGCTTCCAAATAGTTTAGGCTTCTTGGAACAACCGTTTTTATCTGACAGTTGCAATCGACTGGTAGTTTTTGATTGATAATCTTCACCATCGAACGCATAGCAATCCCTCACGACTATATCATATTCTCTGCTTGGATCCCTCAAATATATCAAAATAGATATGTGCTCACCTATCTTGACGATTCCATTGATAGGTGAGTTATTTGGATAGTCCCCCTTAAGTATGTCCATCCAGCACTCAATGCCACCAGTTTGAGTAGGAACCTGGACAACTTCTAGCATCTCCACAACAAACGGCTTAAAAATGACTGTCTTCTCTTGCTCCCCACTTCTAGTGCAGGTGATTCTCCTGGCTGTGTCCCAAATTTCTTGAACGCTTTCATCTGATTGAATAACTAAAATATTATCCACAGATGCACAAATTGAACAAGATGGCCGACTACCACATCCATTAACAGGAACCTTGAATGTGTAGACGTTTTTATTATTGCCAGCTTCAACGTATCTGCACACAAAAGAGATTTTAATAATATTTTACAGAAATCTCGTGGAAAAATAACATTACCTGCATTTTGGATCGTTAAAGTAACTTTGACTGTAGATAATACCATTGAATGGTTCTTCAAACTGAATGGTCACAAGCATATCATCGACTGCATCGCACTTAACGTCGATCATCTCAACATGAATATGCCCCCGTCCTGTTGGAGCTAATTCATTTACCCTATTACCCGAAAATCCACCGGAAACTGTTATAAGGTCATTCGACCGGGCGCCATCAGCTAGTGTTGCTAGCAACTATTACATTTTTTTAAATTAATATTTTGTTTTAGCATATTTTGAGTGTATATATTTTCTGAGGGTTAATCATACTTCTCAAACTTACCACAAGCATCAGCAATTTTATAAGCTTTAAAGATGGTCTCATTGTGACCATTCTTTTTTTTGAAGGATACAACCGTCAACTGCGGCAATCGTAAGCGTTCAACTGAGAATGATAAAAAAAAATTATTTTTCGAAAATTTGAAAAATCTATTTTCCGTTAAAAGGCTTTGGGATGACTTTTGGGATGAAATGTGTATTCTATTTACGTCAAAATATAGTTTTGCGCCCATCTGTCAAGCTTTTAACTGTATAGGAAGGAGGCACCAATACTAATAATGTCTAAATTTCTATTTTTATTATCTTATGATAAGTCATATTTATCTCACAAATTTATAAACATTTTAGGAATTGATTTCAAGAAATTTGAAATTTTTGAAAACTGTTTTTTTTTTTTTTTGTTTAACATTTGAATGGGAGGTACCGTTATTCTTGAAACATAAATTAATTTTTGTTGAAATAACTAAAGAAAGTAGATACATATTGATATAAACCATTTCTACCAATTTTAAAAAATATGTATCGAGTTGTTTTTGAAATATTTAATTTTTAAAAATTATTTTTTTTTTTGAATAGGTAATTTGTATAAGTTTGATCAAAATCAGATAAACCGTTTTTGAGAAAATCAAAAATTAAGAAAATGATTTTAAATATTTTTTTTTTCATTTAAATTTTAGAGTGACCCAATATCTTTTAATTTTATAGTTAAAAAACCTCTTCGTAGTCATTTTCGAGAAAAATCGGATTTTCTAAAATAAAAAGATGTATGGCAGTACCTACCGTTGTTTTTGGTCTTAAAAATTTTAACAAAAAAAAACACCACCCGATTTAAAAAAAAATTCACCCACCACCCATCCATCCATTTAGACTGTAGTCCAATAGACAGACAGAATTACGAGACCCACTTTTTTGAGTATACAATCATATTAATGTCAAGTTAGATAAAAATCTCCAGTTCAAATTTTTTTCACGAGTCCAAAAATTGCGCCTCAGTCAAATTGGATGTAATGGACATAGCTGTAAACTAGTGAATTAATTGTATTAACAGCGCTTGTTTACGGAAATTTGATTAAAGATTTTTCATCTTTGGTGCGCACGCTCTCGCTTCGCTGTCCGTCGTGGACCGTGTCCGTGTTAACACAGAATATTTTTGTATTAACACATTGTGTTAACATATTTTTAAGTTAAAAAAAACTGCTAAATAAACATCTTTCAAAATAACTCGTTAAACTTATTACGTTATTACATTGATTCAGCAGTCCAATCGCAACCACCAGCCAGAGCCGGTCTTAACTCTTCGTCATGCTAATCAACCTACTTTGGTTTACCCCCGTCAGACTAAGTAATGCGATGAAGACGATGATGTGAAGCTAAAAATGACACCACTCCTAAATACGTCATATCCGTCTCCATAAAATCTTATGAAATACTGCCCATAAAACTATGAAAAAAAAACAAAAAAAAAATAATTATAATCAACGCCTCAAGAGTCGAGAGTTCCTCAAGTATCTCATCACAGTTCATTGAAGAAAATACAATTCTGCGATGCAGATGTAGAAAAATATCCATATCCTATCCATGGATCTTTTTCTTCGTCTCTTTTTTATTTTCTTACAAAAGGTCAACTAATTGATGTTATGTAAGATGATGCTCAAGACCCTCTAGGAGGATCTGAAATTAAATTTAAGATGGAAATGAAAAAAAAAACATTCATCTATACAATGACGAGAGCAGTGAGGAAGAAATAATGAAGGTTTAACTCTTTGCGCGCATCTTGTAGGTTAAAGAAACATTTTTATTTTTAAACTTCAAACAGCATTTGATTAGAGAAAAAAAACACACGAGAAATTCGTATATAGATTTTTTTGTAAGTATTATTCAATAGATTATTTTGAGAGTACATTTATACGATGGGGATCACTTGATTAGACGCATATTAGTCCACTGTATTTATAATCTGAACCAGCAATTTTTTAACTTGTAAATTCACTTTTTGTTCCCCATCTTGAATTCTCATTTTTTTTTAATTAAATATCTCAGTTCGAATGTAGAAAATGAATTATTTTATTAAATTATTTGTACGTCAAGGTCCTCACTTTGGCAAAATGACAACTACAAAACTCGCTATTAGGGTTGTTCATGATTCACAAAATGTAAATCACAAACGTCAAAGTCTTCACTTTGGCAAAATGACGACAGCTTGGTAAACAACCCCATTTAAATCCATAACTTTAACAAAGTGAAGAAGGATTTATTCTAAATTCCAGATAAACAAATTCTGTTTAGCTATCATGAATTCATATGATATCTAAGAATAGAGCTTGAAGGAAAACAAAAGGACGGCAGCGTTGTGTAAAACGTTTGTCTTGTTTTTTGTTTTATTTTTTTACATTATAGTTTTCTTTTCAATAGCCGGTTGTACAAAACGCTTTTAAATATTTTTATTGCTGCGATATATGACTTCGATAAATAACTATTTTCGTTTGCACCTCAATATTCAAAATCGTAATCAAAGCGGGCTAAATTAAAGCCATTTTAAATTTAAACGGAAAACGCCTAATTTTTAAAACACTTTTTTCACAGATAAATTTTGACATTTACTTGTAAGTAAATTTCAAAGGAAATCGAAGCGGTACTGATAAAAAAAAATCAAAATAAAGCAAACATACCTAGACGAAATAAAAACAAAACTCTCCAACTTAAATTTATCTGTTGTTAGATTAATAGGGAGATTTAAAATCATTTTAAATTTAAAAGCTTTTGATGAAAACAAAATTCTTCATTTTATAAATGTTTAAGGCCTTCTTGAAATCGGCCATAAAAAACTTTTTATTTCTCTCAGAATATGTCTCTAATTTAGTGAACCGCACAGTAGCTTTCTTTTATTACAAAAGTATAGATAAACAAAAAAAAGGTATTGAATTGAATAGCACCATCATCATGGAATTTCTGGTTATTGAAGTTTTTAAAGAAGAACACTATCTAATGATTGTACGACAACGACAACGACTACGATGTACATGCTGCTGTTGACATTTTAAATGTAATTGTTTTTCTTTTTGCAAACATCTTTGGATTTATTTTTAGTTTGAACGTTTAAGTTTGTTGATTTACCGTTGGTGTGATGGGTTTCGACTTATAGCATTAATGTAGGTATGTTTACAAAAGACTCTTTTTCGGCCTCGAATATATGTATGTATGTATATTATTTAATAATGTTAACCATTTATCATCATAATTATTGTTTTGTTGTGGTTCCATATTGCTGTTAAATGTTAAGGTTACATTGGAATAAATCTCACAGGTTCTTGCATTATCTTTTTATTACTGGACGAGGAGCTTTGGGTATCTTTAGTTTATTTGGTGAAAAGGTCAGGAGTTGTTGATGATTACATCCGACTTAAGGAAGATCCGGGTAATAATTCAAAATTTTGTCGAGGTTAAAAATTGACCCTTTCCATTATACCTACCGTGCCGTCGCAACGAAAGGGTAAAAAGGCTCTCCAAATTCAAATTGCAGAGCTTTTTTATAAAACTTATGGCCCGTTCCACCAAACGGTTTCAAAAAAAAAAATTACATCTAACATTAAGTCTCAAAATGACGTTTGTTCCATACAAAATATGTCGGTTTAAAATTTAAAAGCCTGTTAATCATTGGTGCAACGGAACATTATTGAAACTTGAGTCATTTTTACTTGCGCTGCCCGACTTTACTCACGTCCCATTCGCGGTTTTTATTTAACAGAGAAATTAAACAATCTACTCTCAAATTTTACTGCCCATCTGTATCTTCTAACTAGGTACCACAACCGTACAAACCCAAAAGTTGTTGCATTTCAAATGCCTTAGGTTAAATATCTACATACAAACATTCTTTGGCATTATAGCCAACAATATTATTATTCAATATTTTTTTGATTTAATTAATTGAAAATGATGATGATATAAATAACGTGTGTTCAATTTTGAAATTAAAAATGCAAACTATATAATGATCAAAACAAAAACATAATCGCACCATAATATATTATGGCTTTAATTTATGGTTTTGCATAATTTATAAATAAAATCGCAATTTTAAGTAACAAATTGAATTGATTTGGTCAAGTTTATTTATTTGACAATAAAACAATAAAATTATATTTAAGCAACGCAGATCGTGGAGAAGAATATAAAAAGTGGTCCTGGTTATCAACCAAAGCAACTTAATTTTTTGTTCTCACTATTGACGTATGTGTCCTTGAACCACAAAGCTAAAATCGATTGTATTTTCTTATTTCTCTACTTTGAGGGTTTAGACAAATTTTTTCTGGGAATGTTATCCCTTTTTGGAATGGTGATGGACGAAAATTTCCCTAACCACAATGAACGGATGCTGTTGGACGAAAATGAGCGAATATAAGTCAATTATCATTCGTTAAAAAAAAGCATCTCCACTCACATTTGGTGAATTAGCTCTGGAAGCTACTTTACGTTGGCTTTTGACATTACCTTCTGACAGCGTCCACCTTCAATGGTTAGCCTATAATAGACGGACGAAGTTGATACCGAAAGTTAACTAAGGCTTACCGAAAAGAGTGAAATTGCAATCATCGGTAGGAATTATTAACACGAATATAGTTATTTAGATTGGTATCGGGAAAGGAACAAATTTAGCTTACATTTCAGAAGCCAAAATCAAAGCTTATAAATAGTAGTGGGAAATAATTAGAAAGATTAGAAATATTAGGTTCGTTTCTTAAAGCTCCAATAGTCCTGTTAAAAAACAAAGCCTGAGCAGAACGACGCCATTTTGGGAAAAATATAAAGTTTCCATACAAACTATCGATAACAAGTATGAAAACATGCTGATAACCCATCCCTATACGGGTGTACATATGTGATACCTCGAGATATATCTAGGCAAAGCGATTTCCCAATAGGCTTTGTTTTTGTTGCATTTTAAAAAATACACTCCTATGATTCAAAAAGAGAACCCTCTGCACATTAGGGTTGGTTGACGATTTTGATCTTGATAATCTAGGTCTGTTTTTTTTAACGTTATGAGCGCGTTGAATCAACTTTTCTGTAGACACATTATATTCATAGTATAAAATCAAAATGAAATACATACTCCAATATTTAAGAAGCAGGGAGTATTTGCTCTCATAACAAAATTGTTATTGGAGCAATCGCTGATAAAACGTGTTCCTCAATTTCTTATTGGAGAATTTCATCCAATAATGAAGAAGCACAGAGTGAAATGTGCTAATATTTTTTCGATAAACCGCGTTATTGGAGCAAACGATGAAGTAACCCTTTCATGATATATTTATTGGAGTATTTGATTCAGTATTTAAGCATAGAGAGGAAAATGAATGTGCATATTTTTTTTTTCAAAACTAATTTTTTACGTAGGTGCGATCTTTTTTTTTCATAAACTTATGAGCTTAAGTAAGATAATCAATCATAACGATTAAATTATTGAAACATTATTTTAATGATTTGCTATAGTTGATTGGTAAAACTCCTTAAAAAAATAGAAGGAAGATATGGCGAAATTACTAAAATTTGTTATTTTAATTTTAAAATTCTGTTAAGATAGAAAAATTTGATCGATATTTCTAAATTGCTTTGATTAACATTTACAGGCCCTTAAAATTTAAATAAGTCGGGTTTTAAAAAAACAAATTTAAATTTTTTTCCGGATCACCAGAACAAAATATTAAAAGCTCATCAAAATCGTTAGATCCATTTCCAAGAAACCAAGCATATAAAAATTATCCTACAGATAAATAAAAAAAAACACAAAACTGAATTTCTGGTCTAATTTTCAAGGATTTATAATTTTATGCATTTAAAATTTTCTGCCCGATTAGTTCCCTACTGTAACCAGTTGAATCCCGAACATTTCTAATCCATGAATTAGTTAACTTGAGAGTAAGAGATAATATGGCTGGTTAATTTTTTATCACTTTGGGTTTGTATTAATAATAACAAAAGTATGGAATCGGGGAATGTTTTATTATAACTTTTGAAGAAAAACATCAACATATTTTCTTATTTACTTTTTGAACGGAATTTTTGTTGAAAAAAAAATCCATAAATTTAAAATTTAGAGAAAAAAATTAAAGATTTTTCGGGTTTCAGTCAAAAGTTGTTAACGTATTTTTGTTTAAATAATTAGGTACATGGTACATTTAGTTTGTTCAAAATTAAATTTTGAACGATTTTCAGTTTCCATGATTCTTATTTCAAGGAATCCTTAAGAAGGCAAGAAAATGATTAATTTATTTCAACACGACTTAAACTTCAATGGCAGTTTGGTATTTTTTTATCACTTAAGAGTCCTTATTAAAAGTCCAGTTTTATTTTTAACATTTTTTTTATTTTTTCAAATTCACTAACCGTCAAGAAGTATATTTTATATCCCAAATAAGTAGCAGCAACCGGAACTGCAGTATTTTCAAACCAATTCCAAGATTATGAAAAAAAAATTATTTTGCAAAATTAGGAAGAAACACGGTATTTGACGATGTCACACTTACTAAATGGAAAATTCATTTAATCTTAGCTTAAATACTTGTGTATACCGCTTCTATTCAATTTGATCGTTATTTCGTCCGAGCGACTGACAAGACGGCGGTTAAAGATTCAAGACAAAAATTATTATTAAAAAAAAAAACACAACACTAAACGAAGCACCAACGTTTTTTTCTCTCTCATCATCATTGATGTTTTGCTGCAATACAGTGGGGCAGTTCATACATAAAAAAAGCTGAAGATTAAGTAAAATCATCAAAAATAAGAAAGATATAATAGTATTTTTCTTAGTTATACAAAATAAAATACTTGACTGGCGTCGCATGTATTTGCTCCTTTGTGCGATCGCATCGTTTCGTATTTTGGAATTTTGAGATTTTTGAAAACGGTTTTTTAAGATTTAAATGGGAGGTACCATTGATAATAACTAAATATATTTTTTTAATTGTCTTATGATAAGCCGTACTAATCTAGTAGAATTTTGAATTTTTATTGAATACTAATTCTAAACAAAAGTTTTTGCGTCAACTCTTCCGATTACACATTTTATTCCAAATTTTTCAAACTGTTTAGTCCACTATATACCTAACCTATGCCTCAACACCAAAGCTGCGTTGATTTTTGACGTTTTAAGCATTGTCTCTTATATCAGTTTTATTTTTTCATTTGTTTATATTTTTTTTTTCTTTTCTTGCCAGATTAGTCAGTGCACGTTTTTTTGTTTTTGAAGCTTTATCCAAACTGATGGCGCACAAACAGTAGAACGATTTATGCGGAATTCCGGTTATTGCAGGATTTTGATTTTATATTTTTATATTTGAAATATTAGATTTGTTCAAGTTGAATAGGGTGAATAGGATTTGTATGGCACAAAATCACGGTCTTATTTTTAGAATGAAATAAGGCTGCAATTGAAAAATGAAAAAGACCACTTAGAGAGGTGTTCGTAATCGGAAAAGAATAGTAAAAAATGCCTCGACGCATTGATTTCACATGCTTTGGATTTAAGATTTTCATAGAGATGTACAAAATACTGAAAAGTCGATAACGCTTTCGATGTTTGTATTTATTGAACTGAAAATTACTTTAAATTATTATATTTCGTTAGTGAGGGAATATTTCGTGGTATATGACATTAAAATTTGTTAATATGCACGTAAATTGTATGCAGGAGCTAATTCAAGAGGATAAACCTTGTACCGATATTCACATTAAAAAAATATAGAATCACGAAATATCGATATATTCTTTTAAATCCCATCCCTATGTTTAAGTGGAACAGACGTTTTAAGTTGTCAAAAGTCCTTTTTATTTGCCGCCAACTTTTTCTTATGTATCTCATGGTCACTCCATACCTTTAAAGAAATAACATTCGTTTAATTTAATTTTTTGGCCATGAGAAGACCATGAATATAAATTGTAAAGACCTTTTTCCAACCAGCAGCATCTCTGTGCCGTCCATCTTAACCATGTCCCAAAACATCTTCTGCAGATCTTTTTGTGTAGTTTCTTGCAATGTCAGGTTTTTCTTGTATCAAGCTCACAAAAAGTTCTATCGGCTTGTCACTAAAAAACGCAATGGATCGCACTAAAACGCAAGAAGATGATGTGTGTTACAAAATATCGGAAAAATCCTCCGAGCAGCTTACCGAAAAAATTGCTCGAAGACTCTTTTTATTTTATATTTCCTTTTGCCTTTCTTTTATTAAACAAATTAAAAATCAACATTAATCACTTTTTGACCAAAAAAAAATCCATTCCACATATTGAGGTTTTCATTCCACTGTAACTGTGCCGGCTGTGAGTGCGGTGGTGGTTATGCTCTTGGAATAAAATGTTTTTGTTATTCAACTCTATAATATAAAGTTGGGGGTTGGGGGCATCGTCAACCTCTTGCCACCTTTGGCCACTCTCTTAAGAACGCAGCAATGTAATGTTAACAAAAAAAATATTTGTTTTAGATGAATCAAGAGTTGGAGGTACCAACCCAAACAACGGAAAACTATTGGTATTAGGATAGTAACTTATAAATGGCAAGCTGGGAAATTGTGAGTGTTTTCAAAGAAGTGGCATTTATCTTTAAAAGAAAATCCTAGGGGAATATGTTCAGGCATCGTTTGGGAATTTTCAAGGGTCTCGATTTTATTTTCTGGGGGAAGTGTTACTTGCACCCAATCAGTACACCCCTACATTATATGGCCAAAAATGTACATTACCTAATATACATTTATTTTGGCTTCTGACTGTTTTTATAACTATACTGAGGGAAGTTCCTACTATTGGCTATGTTAAACCATTGATGTTGGTGTTGTTTAGGGTTTTAATAAAACACACTTCATGAAGAAGGAGAAAAAGAAGAAGATCTCGATTTTTATTTCATGAACGTTAATGTTAAATCAATCCCTTTAAAAAGGCATCAAAAATATAATCGGTATCATATTTGCTGCTTTATCTGATGATCGCGTTATAGGCGCTTAAGAAAATAATGATCGACTTACCGAATTTATTGTAATTTTTATTATTTATTAGACCAAAAACTCCAATAAATATCTGACGACCGCTTTTTATAAGCTCTTACTAAAATCATGATTGAATTTCTGCTTTGATATTATTGGGCCGAATTCTCTAATAACTATCTGTCGACTTTCTTATATCAGCATTTACTCCAGTAATAGTTGTATTATTATAACAAATATCAATACAGTATTGTTACAGAAATATTGATTAAACGCAAAGACTGCAATAAATGTCTGACAGTTGACTTATGTACATATATCAGCAGGTACCTACTCCAATAAAAGTTGACTTATTGGAACAAGTTGTTGCATATATCCGAAAGGATTCAACGTGCCGTTACGCTGATATATTGCTGCTAGAGAAAATATCTAATCAATTAATTATATGAGCATTTAATCCATTATTATTCCATTCAGGGCATATGAGCCTTAAGGTTAGATAACACTTTAATTTGGAAACTGTTCTGATTGTTTTTTTTTTCATGACCATGTCAAATCGTTTCTTTTAAAATTTTTTTCGAAAATATAATCCTCATCATATTTGCTTCGTTATATTTGGATCGAACACTCAAATAAATATCTTACTAAAGACGTCTATCAGCATTTACTCCAATAAATGTTGACCTATGGGAGCCAAGTTCTCAAAGTGTTACCGAAAAGTTGATTCAAAGCGCTGTTATTCCGAGATATGTACATTACTGCTGCAAAAAATATTTAAGGAATTAATAATGTATATACATATGTATCAGCATTTAATCCAGTAATGATTTCACTTTCATTCAAAAGGACACAGAAGCACTATTATAATACCTATCAATTTGGCAAAACCTCATTCTCTGTTCGATTTGAAAAAATGCAACCCAAGATTCCAAATCAAATCAATTCAATGGGAAGCCCTCTGTATTGGGTATATTTTTATTTGAATGTCAAAAACTCAACTTGAACAATTCAATTCATTAGCCAATTTCTGTAAATTTATAAATATTGCTGGATGCGTTTTTATTGTCTATTTAGCATAATTTTATTTATTGTATGGGTGATTAAGGTGTAAATCTTTGGTCTATGAGAATTATTATAAGTTAAGCTTTGTATAATTAGCTTCCTCTTATAAATTATAGCCGGTGTCAAGTTAAATCCAAGAGCAAACTCAAAAAACAATATAATGAGAAAGACATGACCCTATAGCTAGATGCAACATAGTTCGTCAAAAATTATTTATATATCTTTATTATGAAATTTGAATTTTTGTTTGTCAAGGTCTTAATATAAATCGTCATAATTTCTATAGACCTTTTCTATAAAAGGTAATTTTTTTTTTCTGCTTGTATGTCTGGATTTAAAGATAACCTAGTCATCGTTTTATATAAATATGGAAACTAAAGCCCAGCGTTTGTAAAATCTGATAATTTTGAATTGTGTAATAACGGGGGCCTTAGGCAAAAAACATGTGGGTAGAAATTTAGGCATTTTCTTTTTGTTCTTTCATATATGTATCTTTTGCTTGAAGGGTGAAAAAAACTGAAAATGGATTCGGATATGCATATGGAAAGTGATGGCATTTAAAGAGAATATTTTGCATGACTTGGTTTGGCATATGTGCACGGCGCGGCACGGCGGCGGGCGGGCGTCAGAGTCGAGATCAAAGAGAAGCAACTGTAACGATGATGGGTCAGATGTTACATCTCTGCCACAATAGTATATGACGAAAGTGGCATTGAATGGGTCACACCTAGCTTCAGAGTTTTTTTTTTTGGTTGATGTAGTTTTTTTTATATAAAGACTAAATTGCCATCCATCCATTCCGTTGTGAAACTGAAGTGCGCGATTATTATTGTTTATGATTTTTTTTTTATATAATCATAAAGTAGGTTGCTTAAAGATCTCACGTATGAAGCTTTAAACTATCATCTGTGGCCCATTGAATAGAATAATCGTGACTTTAGGGATTGGGATATCTTTATTTAAAGAACTTGATGTGGATAATTTATATACAATCGCTCTTCAAAAGAATATAAGGGCAAGGGGTTGTAAATAAGTGCTGATGATGGATGATGATAATATATATAGTGTTTTGATGGTGATGTTGCATGTTGAACTCTATCAACTTTCAACGTCAAATATTGCTAAATCATTATTATTATGTGATGAATGATGAAACCAATCTTCGTCTTAAATAATCAACTCGCTATAGTTCCTAAAAAAAGTTAACCTTTTCTCAGCTCCCGGAACCATCATAATTAAAACTAACTCAAGACTGCATCAACACAAATTTCCAATTGAATGACAACAGTTCCATTCGATTGCATAACATTACTCATCATCGTGTAATTCATCTACAACTTGCGCGCATCTTCGATAACCCTCAAAAAGGCTATGTTAAAACCGGTTCACAAATCTATGACCATTTTTTAATCTTAGTTTAAAATTCTGTACAGCCCTGACTTTAAGTTCAAGTTTGAATATTTACAACAAAATTTGGGGGCGAAGGATGACAAGTCAGTTTCATTCTTTATTTAAAAAAAAAAACTGGCAAGATTTGTTTGTTACGCGAATGTCTGTTTTTTTTTTGAAGGATCGATTTTTCTTGAAACGATAAAAAACATGTTAACAAATCGCAACTAACTAGTCATCATCAAATGAGACTAAAGGGTGTACACTGTACAGTATAATCAACGCCATAAAAGAAAACCATAACTTTCCGAGTTTTCGGTTCGTTTTTGTGTCCTAATACAAGTTCGAACTTAGATTCGAAGATTTTTATCTTCGAATAAAAAACAAAAATAAAACTTCCAACACATTTTGTTTGTTAACCGGTTGTTGATTTTCGAAGAAAAGCCATTTTGCAATAACATTTATTAAATATTCGAAATATTTGATGGAAATAAAAAAGACATTTAGGTCATTATGAAACAGTTTCGGGTTAATTGGTTATTTTTTTTTGTGGTTTAAAAACAAAAAATCTCCAAAAATATTTTAAAAATAAGTACATTTCAAAAATCGGTCTTCAGCAGATTTAAGCCCCAATTATAATCTAATATATATAAATCTCCTGTCACGATGTTTGTTCGCGATGGCTTCCTAAACTATACTTAACCGATTTTAATGTTTTTTTTTTTAAGTGTGTGCTTTTTTCCAACTTGAGAGATAGGATAGCTTAGATCTTTAATTATAGTCGCAATTTTATTTTATTGCAAATTATTTGTCTATAATTAATTGACGGTCACAATTATATAATAATATATAAGAGATTTCCACGTATATAGTCACTCATCACGATATCTCTGGAACCATTAGAGCTAAAGACTTGAAATTTGGTAGGAATACTCTTTTCACCGAGTAGAGGTCAGCTAAGAACGCATTTTACGAAATTCCACCCCAAGAGGGGTTGCGGGGTGTAAATAAAAAAAAATTCAAATTTTAAAACTACAACTATGGGTATGAAACTTAGTCAGGATATTCTTTTTGGCATGTTTGAATTTAGTAAAAAAATAATTTTATGATGTTTCACCCCCAGAGGGATGTGCGGGGACGTTAAAAATTAAAAAAAATTGTATCTTTTAATCTGTAGATTTAAAACTTAGAAACTTGACCAGAATATTTTTTTTGGTATGTTTGAATTTACTGTGGATCTGTGTAAGTCAAAACAATACTTCAATTAATTTTCAAGTCTAGATCTAAAAATACAATTCTATAAAGTGCCCAGCGAAGTGGGCGGGTAACAGCTAGTATAATATATAATGTACATCTCTTCTGTTTCTGAAAAATTTTAAATCCAAAACTAAACTTGTCATTGAATTTTTTTAAATATACATAGCCGCGACATTTTGAAGTCAAAATGTCAAATATTTATCTTAAATTTAGCTTCAAATGGCATTTTTAGATTTCCCAATTTTAATTCGAAAAAAAAAGAAATACCAATTAAAAATGTTTTTCGGGACATTTCCTACTTTAACACGAAACAAGAAAATTACCTTTTAACTTTTTGGACTCAAAGTGCGACACAAGCGATGGCAATTGTTGGACACCCTGTATAAAAATATATAAGACTCAATGTATTGGTTTGGTGATCAATGATTAATTAAATAAAAATTATATGTACATATGAGATATCTAATATAATCTTCAGTGCGATTTGATGATTTCATTTTAAAAGGATGCCATGGAGCTATGAAGGTCGTTTATGTAAGTATGTCTTCTGAAAATTGAAAGACTTCAACATTTCTTCAATTGTATAGGATCTTAAATGACATTTATATATTTCTTCAAAAATAATTATAAATTTCAAAATTCTTCAAGTGGCATTAATTAGTGATAAAATCTAGAGAGCTATGTATGAATGTGCAGTGTTACCATCCAACAGTGGGTTCATGTAGCCGTTGTTGATGCTTGAAATGTGGAAAACATTGAAGGCCTGCCAAGCGCACACGAAGCTCCAATTTTTCAGCACCAATAGGGACATCCATCAAAAATGTGTTCTTTTTTTGACACTTCAAATGGAACAAAAAAATATATGCTTGGAAGTAGGGATGGCACTTTATTCGATAGTTTTTTTTTTTAAATCAGTGCATTTAATTACAATACTTAAAAACGCTAATGCATTATAATTGAAAAAAAACATTACTTTTTATAAACAATAAATCACACTGCCTCACCAATTATTCATAGTTTAAAACGGTTATGGTGTTTATTTTATAAGAAATTATCGAAAATATATCGCATTTTCGATACATCGGTTACTTTGCACATCTCTGACTGAAAATTATATCCGTCGCAATGCGTGGTCCCATTTTTGTAAAATTTCTTCCGATGACAGCTACATACTTTGAACCGAAATTGAATCTCCAAAGAAGGATGCGTTGCGGAGAAAGTTCCGCTCCGTTGCGACGGTTAGGTCGATAGGGCCCATTAAGAATCGGATCGAGAAAGCAAAGGCTGCGTTCGAAATGCTGAACAAAATATGGAAAAACGACTTTATAAGCTTAAAGATCAAGCTACTACTGTTCTGCTCTCATCTACTGTCACAAAAAAGGTGCAAACTTTCGTAAATAGCATGTATGTGGAAGCAGGACCAGGAGCCCGAAAAGAAAATGTTAGCAGGTATTTTTTTTTTTTATTTCCATTTCATTCCAATGTAATGCAAACATTTTTAATTATTTTAATGGACTTTTTACCAAACTACTCTGGTCACATTGATTACTTTTTCATATAATATTGAAACTCATAATTCATAAAGCTATTCGACTTTTCTGTTTGTTTATTTTTTTTCTATCTTTTCGATTATTTAATCGACTCTTAGATATCAGTCTAATATCCATGGATCATTATTATTAGGAACCGATTGATGTAATGAATAGGATTGATAGATTGACATGTTACTTGCTTAAGTTTGGCTAAGCTTTGTTTTTTTTTCTTGTTCTCTCTCTCGAGATGCATACTGCATGTCTTGAGTTTTCATTTATCGTTTGGGTGGATGACTGGCGTTTAATTTTCTTATATTATCTATTTGAATTCCAAGCAGCGCTTGAAGACCAGCGCCCGCCGGCCGTTTTCGCTGCCGCCGCGTCACGTCGTGTAAAAAAAAAAGATATTTCTTGTATCTCTATGGGATTTATGTGATGTAATAATAACTGTCTGTATTCTGTAGATACATAGATGAATGGATAAACAATATTTAGTTTTTTTTTTTATTAAAATAATTTTTGGTTAGATGCGCTGTGCGATGATTATGATCTTTGAAGCGGCAAGGGAAAATTTAATTTTCTTAATTTTTACACAAAAAAAAATAATCAAAAATATAGTTGCCCATTTCTAAAGTCTTTTGTTTGGATTTTCATTTAAAAAATTCATTCGGCTTGATTCAGTCTTAATAGTTTTTTTTTTTTTGTTGTTGTTGTTAAGATTTAGTAGCAGTTCGCATAAATTTAAATCCAAGGTTGGCGCTTCTTGTTGTTTTAAAAATAGTTGCACGTTTTTTTTTCAGAAGGGATTATCTCTGTGTAATCCGTCATTTCCCCCAGGCTTAACAACTTAATTTTAATTAAAAATTGCAAAACTCAACGAAAGAGGCAAATTGTATTTTAAATTAAAATTTATTGATATTCTCACGGTATTTATCATAATTTGTAACATCCGTGGGGCGGTGTGGAATATTAATGGTACATACCTACTTAGACCATTGAAATCGAATTTTTGGCAAGGTCTCTCTCAAGTATTTTCTTGTTTTGGATCTTTTTTTTTATAATATTAAATAAAGATTTATTAATTTTTTAAAAATTTGTTTGGGCAAATTTTAATACAGATTCATAACAAAAACAATAATGTTGTTCATACAACGATGTTTAACAAACACCTCATTCAATTACACAATACTTATCGTTTTTTGCGTAAATTTATCACATAATTGGTAAACGTATGACGTTGCATGAATACCTTCCATGATGTAGGTATTAAATAGAAAACCATAAAATTCTCATTGTTTGTTAATTTTATTTTTGCACGCGGGAACCTATAGGATAAAATTTATTATTAATTCATAAATTAATCGAGAAAAGATTAATAGGGCAAAATAAAAAACAGAACATCATTTGCCATAAATTATAATTTAACTCTTGCTAAACTGGAATGATTTTGTTTAGTTAATAGAAAAGTTCTTTTCATTTTTTATCAAAACAAGAAAAAAAAACAAATAAAACGCACCCAAAGGCCAAACACAAAATCCGGCTCCAAACAGGATTATTCTAGAATTTATATTATTTTATTCGTTTACTTGTTTAATATATTATTATTTATGTCTATGCGAATACAGTGAATTCACTTATGTATTATGTTTGGGTGTGTCTCCCAAAAAATATATAAAAAAAATAATTTTTTTTTATATTGCCGCAGTTTTACAGGTGGTTTTATTTAAAGATTTAACTGAATTGAGTTTTGCTTAACCTGAACTCAAGCCAAAAACATAATATTTTTATTATCAAATAAAGGCTTATATAAATACTCGTTTGGAATTTGTATAACTAATTTCGAACTGGACATAAAATTGTAGGTCCTCTCCATTGTTCCAATAACACGCATACAAGAATGGTTGGGAGTTGTAAGTCACTTAAGGCCTGTGTGTACATTCTTTAACCTTTGTATATGAAAACTATAGTACTATCATGGTGCAAGTCGAATGGGGCGACATCTAAAGTGTGCCAGCAACCCTTACTCTTTTTTTTTTTTGCGGAGAGCTTATGGAGGTTTTAATCGATATTTATTGATATTTTTTGGATGCAATAATCCAAAAAATAGTCTCCTCTTGCCCCTACCACCAATTTCCGACGTTTAAAGACTCCCAAAATTTTTTATATACAAGGCTTTAACTTCTCACATCGATAAAATCGGTGGAGAAACGAGAAATGGAACGAAATGTTTTGTTCTATTTCCATCAGTCGAAAATTTCTTTTTTGAGTTTTTTAAGGACCTAATATTTTTACACATACTAGGTTTGTTCGTTGAACCTTACCTAGGGTTGACCCAGCTTTTCTTGACAGCCCCAAGAGTTGTCAAAAAAACTTGGGTTTTTCAATTCTCAAAAAACACTTGAGGGTTGTCAATTGTTTCTTTAACATTCAAACCAGAAATTTATACTCTGTGCTGTAATAGTTTAAATTGAAATTTGTACGGATTGACCCGTTGCACTGTCGACAGCATCAAATGTTTTCATTTCTACTTCTATTATTGTTGTATTAAATTTATTTTTTCGATTTATTTGTACATAAATATTAAACAATACCTGCAACGCTTAAATCCACAGCAAAACAAATGCTTCAAACTCGTGTCACTTTGACAACAGCAAAATACCTAGTTCTACTTCAGGGCGAGTTCAGGGTTACCCCAGGTCTCAAAAAACACAATATTTCAATGTCAGGGTGAGATCAGGTTTTAAAAAAAAAACGCTTTAGGGCGACCCCAGGGTGACTTCAGGCCTCAACGAACAAACCTACTCTCAGCTGTCATTATCACGTCTTGAATTTCTTATGACAGTTCACGTTTTTGAGAACATATGCAATATAATACCCTTAGCCTGTTATCAATTATCCTTAGTATCAATTGGATCTCTCCAGTTCGCCCTTAGCAATGAAATTCCCGAGACAATCTAAAATATGTATGAAACCGATCTTCATTTATAAATTAAGTTCATGTCATGGTTCGCCCTTTGCCTTTTGATGGCAAGGGTCGTAGTCGTAGGATAAGGGCTTCATCCTCATCTGAACTGCTACTTATATTTCTTGTTGTCATGAACAAATGTGAACAAATTATGAAGATACCAAGTAGAAAAAAAATATATCTATCCAATATAAACAGCTGTTCACAAGAAAACATGACACTAGAACGCTGAGATCTGCCACGTTCTGTCTGAACGCACTGATCACTGCGGTCAGCGCGTTCTGAGCGTAAGCTACTAAACGTTTTAAAAGCAGTTGCAGGTGTGCAGCTCGAGCTCCTGGTTTCTACCTTAGAGTATATATAATATTAAGTGCTTGTTCCTATATCAAATACATTGTAACGCCAGAAGCACAGAAAGGGGCGCTAGTATCTACTTTCTTACAGTTTCGGGAAGCACCAGCGCGGACCTGTCAAACTTCAATCATAGTTTTTTCTGTATTTTTTTGAAGAGGGATGGAAATTAAAAAAAAATTAAATTAAATTTAATTAAATTCTGGAGAGGGATAACCACTAATCTGTGAGGATAACGCACTCTCATTCGAGGTCCGCGCTTTTGCTTCCCGAAATTAGTGAAACTAGCGCCCCCTATAAAAGCTTCACGTTTGAAATTGAACAAGCACTCCATGTTATATATGCTCTAAGATAATACCTTAAATATATGTCTATAATGTTATCCATATGATTGCGTTTGTACACTATTCCCATGACCAGGGCGCTATAGGAATAGGGGATGTCAAAACACTGGAGCTGTTTAGGTTTTTATTTTACAACTCGAACATAATCCAGGTGGAAGTTTCATCAGCTGATTTTATGAAGTTGCAAATATTTTCCAATTTCGTCCGCTAGTTATCGTCAACGCAAATCTATTAACATCTGAATTTCTAGTAAAAATTTACAAAATCTTCTTGAAATTCCACTTCTTGTCAAAATACACACAGCTGATTAAGAACTTTAAGAAACATTGCTAGGTTTATTCTATGTTAAAAAAAAAAAAAAAACAATCTTAAACCACAATAAATTTTGATTAGAATTCAAAATGTTTTAGTATTCCAGAAATAAACAATTCCTCAAAAATTCATATTCATGATGAAGGACTTGTTTTATTTAAATAGCAAAAAAAAAACTCAACAAACATAAATATGTATGTACTTTAAAAATTCACAAATAACAAAACAAGAAGGAAATCATATCCCATGATAGAAGAAGAAAGACCTTGAAATGAAAACGAAGCTAGAATTTTATTATAAAGGCCATCGGCATCTTAAGCCTGAATATAAATCTTCTTAAAACAAGCCTATCATCTCTCGAACTGGAATTGAAACTGTCTTTAATTTGATAAGTAAATTCTATATTGCGCTTAAGGTTTTTGTTTTGTTTCGTTTATATATTTTATAGCCTTTAAGTGACAAATACTATTATCAGCAAGCAGGAAACCCAAACTTAATTTAACTCAACATATCACTTAGTTATGTATAAACTAAACATTATTTGCAATGCATCAGTTATGTGTGCAAAATAAATAAACAACAAACTGTAAAAGGAGAAGAAGCCACAGCAGAAGGTTTGGATACTTTGATGATCGTATTATGTAAAATTTATGGGAATTTCCGGAAAGCGAGTTAAGAGCTTCAGCTTGGCTTGGCTTGAGGCTATGCGACAGCAATCGTGACATCTTTTCAGTTTCTGCAAAAATAAGGTGACACAATGTTCATGTACTTACATTTATGACTTTATGTGCATAAGTACAAACATATGTATGTATAGAAATGGATACATTATATCCGTGGCATCAGTCGTGAATAAGCAGATAAGTACCTATACCTTGACTAAATTATAATTTTTCCTATATTAATTAAAATAAAAATATATTAAACGAAAATGTCACATGTTGTTTAAAAAATCTTCAAAAAATCAGGTGGAAATATTTTTAATCGCGAGAAAAAATGTTAAAAAAATCGTCAAATAAAAAAATTCGTTAAAACCAGTTCTGTCAAAAAAAAAATGTGAGAAAATTTGTCAGAGAAACAACAGAGGAGAATTTTTTTTGAACCAGAGTTATGTCGATAGACTGTTTTTTTTTCAAAATTATTTCTTGGTTATTAAATGGTCATAAATAAATATCTGAATTCTAGTTTTTAATTAGTTCTTAGGCCGAAAGATATTAGTTTTAAGATATAATGCTATGAAGTATAACTTAGAGCGCCCGCCTAGCGCCAGTAAGTTAGTGATAATAATTGTCTAGCTTTAAGATAGTTATAAAAATTGTATTAAAAAAAGGGAATTACCAGTCAATTTAAAAAAGGCCTGAAGATGAGTTTTTTTCTTTAAAACTTCCTCAGTAAAGACATTGATTTGATAAATAAAAGAAAACATTTTTCCCTGTATTAGAAGCTCTTGTCGTTTTATTCAAAAGTTTTTGTTTTAGAATATGTTTCTTTTTTTTTTAAATTTTGACCATCAGCAAAAATGTATGACAAATCTTTCGAAACCTTTTTTTTTTATTTGCATGTACACACATTTAGAATATATATACATATATTTTCTAAAATAACATTCATATAATATTGTATTTTTAATATTTTTGTTTTGTATATTTAGAATATGTTCTTTAGAATATCGTAACATCAAATGTAAACATTTATTCATTGTTTGTTTTTGTTTTTCATATTTTTTTTTGTTTTTTTTATTTTTGTATTTTTGTATACATATATATTATTTGTTTAGTTTTTTTTATATTCTTTTTCTTTCACAATAGTTTTGTATAGTTGATTACATAAATATATATATATTTTTTTTGCTTTTAGATTTAAAATATTTATTTAGTTTAATACTTTTTTGTATTTATTTATTATTTGCAATCTGCACTTTTAATATATTTGTATGTAGCTACATAAATATATTTTCTTTATTTTTTATTTAAAAAAAAAATGTAAAAAAATATTTTACTCAGATGAAAAATCAAGAACCATGGCTTTATATATTTAAATTTAATAGGAATTCAAATAAAACATTTTTGTATATATAAAAAATAAAGTTGCAGTTCTTTTTTTATTTAATCATTTTTTAATTTATAGTTTTTATTATTGTTAGGATTATTGTTAGGAAGAGCAAAATATACTTTTGCTGAACAAGAGCTCAATTTTTTCATTTCAAAAATTTCCTTAGTTTAATAATACTTGTTCTAATTATTTTTTTTTATATTTTTATATTTTTTTTTTAAATTCGTTGCAGGTCAGATAATTTCATTTTAGTATATATTTCATTGAAGAAACTCTTATTGTGTTCAATTTGTAAATTAATATTTTAAATAGAAATATTTAGATTCTGGATGTATGTGTATATAGAGTTTTGTTTGTTAGTTATATTTTTTTTTGTATATATAAATAATTGTATTCTTTCAGTGAAATTGATATTTATGTATTTAATTCTTCAATTCAAATTTAAAAAAAAGTTGTTATTAATTTTTTTTTTTTTTTTGACCTCTGTTTTCAGTCATTCTAATATTTTGTTTTTTTTTGTTGTTTTTCTTCAACTTCTTTAAAATAGTGTAAAATATTTGAAAAGTAAAGTTGAAATTATTGGTGTGGGACGCTTAACCCCACTTTTGGAATAGTCCCACTCGTTGGCACCGACAATTTGATCCCCACAAATTACAACGACATGAGCTACTGAAACAGCACTCGTTCGGGCGATGATCGCAGGCACCGCCCCGCCTGATGCAACTGCGTTTCTCGAAGTTGATTTTGTTGAGTCTGGTTAATACAAATGCATTATTACTATTTTTATTTAACAATCCAAAATAGAAAGAATAGAACTAAATTTTTTGGTGAGAAAAAAAAAATATTTGTTAAAAAATAAATTTGACAAAATTTGTGAACATGCTCAAAATTAACGAAATTTCCGAAAATTTTTAAGAATTCAATTTTGCTTCTCTATTAACTTGTAGGAAACAAAGTCGGGAGTGCTAGAAACTGCTGGGTATTAAGTCTCACGATTTTGGCGTACCTCTGAAATTTAGTTTTTTTTTTAAATTAACTTACTTTTCAGTTGGACTATGCATGGCACCCTTGAAGCTTTCGTACGACATCGGCATACCATTGTCGATCTGGCAGCGGCAATTATAGCCCCATGCGTTGCATTTGCAGGCGCTGCTAAAGCAGCAGTTTCTGGAACCAAGGTCACAGAAACCGTCCGGCTTAACGCAGCTAAATTTATATTTTTGTTTTTATTCTTTTTTATTGTTTGTTTAAGTATAAGACTATATAAGAAGAAATAAAAACTTTTCGTGTTGACAAAAAAGGTTAACTCACGTATCAATTGCGTTTCGCACGGCTGTTCCTTCATTTTCATCAGACATTGGCATGAATTCGTTGACTGAAATTTTTTTATATGTTAATTAATTTGATTTTTCTTAATTTAATTTTATAAATATAACTTAATATAAAATCTAAGGTTGTAATACCTTAAACCATAGGTTATTATTGCCCGGTTGTAACAAATAAAAATTCAACAAGCTTTAAGGTCTTAAAATTATGTTTTAAATACATCCTTTAAAAATTGCAAATTTACAGATTTTGTATGTTGATATCTTAAACTTGTTGGGTTTTCGATATTTTGGAATATTTGAAATTTGGGGTTTTGGGAGTCTTAGTTTTTCAAAATTTTAAGTCGTCTGGATTTTGTATTGCTTTTTTAGGAATTATAGGTTTTGGAGGCAATGAGATTTGATTGTTAAATGGGTTTCTATTATTTTAGGTTTGGACTTTTGAATTTTTTAATTAATTTCGAAAAATTTGTTCGAAGTCATACTTCAAGCAGTTCCAAAATTAAAATGAATGTTAGTTACGTAAATACAACTAATCTAAGTTGTCTTAATCTAAATTCTTAGCTTTAAAATTAAGAAGAAATCATTTTTTGGCATTCGCACTTTGCAAGAAGTTCAAGTTTGAAAATTTCAATGCAGCTATAGGTTCCATTTGGCATTGGTTCCATTTTAAACATATACACACATTTATTATTTTGAGCTTTTATTATGTATATATGTTATAACAATAAATAATTCTTTTCCGCCATTTTAAAGGAAAAGAAATTCCTAGAAACCACCTGTAACCAACCACACCCTTTCCAACTAAATAAAGTTTCTAATTTAAAATTTATACAAAGTTATCATAAAAAATATTGTTAATTTTTTTTTCTACTTACCATCTCCGAAGAAAGGTTGAGATTTTGCAACATTACTTGCTTCGAACACCAAAATCAAAGATAAAACAATAAAAACATTTGGGGTATTCGAAGACCTTGACATCTTGATTAACTGTCGTTTTTGACTTTGATATTTGAGAAGTTTAGTTAAAAAATAAAATAAAACAAATAAAACCAAATAGGATAAAATGTTGGGCGGAATTTTTAAGTTTTTATTGTTTAACTTGGTAAAGAAAATAAAGTTTCTCTTAATTTTTGTTGGACTTTTGTATATTTTCAAAGGTTAAAACACTTTTCTTCAAAAAAAAATTCAAACACTATTTTTTTTTGCAAAAAATAACAAACACTATTATTATTTTAAGGACCAATGATGATGGGAAAAAAAACTTCTATTTAGATGAAATGTTGTTCCGAAACTGAAAGCACGGACAACAATTTTTCAGAACTGTACCGTTGCAATTATCGGAAGTACTTTATATGCAAAAGATATTTTTTCTGGTACATGCGCTGTTTATTCCAGGGACATTTGAGGAGCAAGCTTTTTTGGCGGACAGTAATGATGATGATGATGAAGATGAGATGAGGCTGAGGCTGAGGATGCATATATGGTGGGAAGCTTGATATTTTTAGTAAATGTACATCTCAAATGTATTATGAACTGGGGTATAGGGAATCCCTGTTCTGTGTGAGTTGCGTGTTTTCTTTCAACTTGATATCTCTACAAAGAGTTTTTTTTTTTTGATTGCACTATGTTGAACAACAAAAAAAAAAGACATTGTACTGCTTCGTTTTGTGACGATAACCTTGGTTATGATGATGATGATGATGATGGAAATGTTAACCATAGTAGCATTTATTAACATGCTTTGTATATTCTGATTGGCTTCAAAAACACTTCTTGGAAGAAAGATGAGATGATAAAACATCAGAATCTGAGACGTTGTTATAAAAATAGGATGTACGTATTCTTTGGGGAGACAATAAGACATAAGGATAGAACTTAATGCGTATATGGGACATCTAAGATGCGATGCGATGAGGGGTAAGGCTCTCGATGGTCTTCTTAGAATGAAACCCATGCTCCTGTCAATTTATGTCTGATGCTTGTTTACTCTGGGGACATTTTTTTAAAACATTACTTAACACCGATTAAATGTTTAAAAATTCAATGTTCTTAATTCTTGAGTTTGATTTTTTTAATAACGTATAAACAATTCTGCTACGTTAAATTTGACATATAGTTTTAGGACCTAAACCATGAAGAAACACAAGCATTTCAGAAATCAAAAAGAAGCATCAGAATTCCTAAATTCAATGCCGATAGTCTAAAGGAGTGGAAACAGAAGAAATTATTGGACTCTGCAATCATACCTATGCCCGCAAAGGGATACTCACGGGCATTAGGTTCGAGGACCTAAGTAAGTTAAAAAATTGTTGAAAACTTATGGTTTCATATGTAATTGTCAAACAATAAAACCTTATCTGGGATGAACCTCGGTGGCGTAATAAACAGCGCATATGGCATATCTAAGGCCGAGCTTGGTCTTGGTTCAAGTCAATTCAAATTGAGCAATTAAAGACCAAGCAACACTAAAAGGAGTCTCCTGTTGTTACTCGTATTATTTTGACTTCCTCTGATTATGATTGTTTTTGGGTGATGATCCTTTAACCTTTACTCATCCTCATCAGCCAATGAATAAATCTAGGAACTTGGCAATTTTTTACCCCTTTAAGAGCTTGCAATTTATTCTGGGCTCAGCTTATCTGCTGGAAGTTTTTTTTGTGTAGTTAACAAAAGCGCATTTTCAATAAATTTTTTTCAGGGTGCACTTAATATTAGATTATAAGTTTTTGACTTGCGCAATTTGTATTGTTGTTCTAGGAAAAGTTGTCGCCTTGAAAATTAAACTACTTCAACCAATTGCAATCCATTCTATGTACAATGCACCACATTGCACTTGCAGAAAACGAAAAACCTGTATACCTACCACTTACCTGGTAAAAGTTTGACTTTTTCATGAGCTTCATCCAGGGACTAGGATATATCTCCTACTCACTTTTTTGAAAGAGCTTTTGTTTCAAATATTCCCGGTCAATTAAAAATGAATATACATATCAAAGTTCAAAGTGCAATAGGATGCAATGTTGTATTTAGTTGGTTTCATCAGGCTTCTTACCATTGCCTCCGCAAAACGCTCCATCCATCGAAGAATGCAATAGTGGTTGGCATACATTTGAGGTTGTGGTTGTTAGATAGACACTGATATAACTTTTTAATTTAATTGCATCAAGTAACTATCACGACAAAAATTTTTAGTTTTAATTCTTTTTTTCCAACCATTTTTTTGACAAACTTTTTCTCACAATTTTTGCCTGATTTTTTTTTTTATAATTTTTCTTCGGCTTTTTTCAACCAAATTTTTTCCGACAAAACTTTTTTCACAACTTTTGTTTCGCCTTAATCTTGTAAAACCTTGTTTTTAAATTTTTTTCCGATAGTTGTTTTTTTAACAATCTAATTTTTAACCAATTTTTATTCCTAAGGTTAAAAAAACATTTCAGTTGGTTGTTAACTGATGATTTTTTGTCTGCAATTTTTTTCGATGATTTTTTTAACAATTTGTTTTCAACCAATTTTTTTCTGACAATAAGGTAATAATTTGCCCATTAGAATTTATAAGCAGTAAACACAGCAGGAGTATGCAAATCGGCAAAACACAAAATCGAAAATTTCATGCAACATGCTAAATAAAATTTTGATCCAAAACTGTGTGTTTTTAAATTCTAATCTATCTTTGAAACCTAGCGACGCGACGCTTAAAGTTGTATACCTCCCTAAACCGAAATATTTAGTGACAGATATGTGGGGCTAAATCCTCGATGATAATTGAAAAGCATTCTGAATCTTCTTGACAAATAAATAAATTAAAAAAAAAAACATCTCAAAGAAATATATTTAAAAAAGAAGACATCAAAACAAAATGTCACCAAATAAAAGATTTAAAAATTAAACTAAAACTTTAAAAACATAATACATAAACAAAATAAAAATAAAAATGACTACCAATAGTAATAAAATAATTGACAATTCATTATAATAAGCGGCTTTCTGTTTGCAATTGTTTTCAATCACAATTTGGTTTGAACATTTGATTTAATAGAAAAAAATTTATAAAAATTTTTGATATAGTGTTTCGAGATAAAAGCTTTATAGAAGTCTAATGCAAATCTTAAAGAAAATTTAACGAAAACATTCACTACCAATTTCATTCTTGACCTCACTTTAAAGAAAAGAAGCATCATTTTTATTTGACATCATCTCGCTGGTATTTGGCTGCAGTGACATACTTTTTATGAAGATACCTCATTCTGAAAGAATTACTTTTCGGAATAGTTCTTTTTAATTTTGTATTTCCTAAATGTACTGCGCCATTGAAGATGACAATTTATTTTCGATTAAATTTTGTTTATGGATTTTAAGAAAATATCATGATCATCACTTTATCAAACTTCATTGTCTCAGAAATGAATTAAAATGATATTAAAAATTCTTTCGTCTAATAGTTGTTGGTGTCCGTAGTACCAAAGGAAATGTTTCTGATGCACTTGAAACAGCGCCATCTGGTTCAGCTCTATAATCATTTAAATTGGGAAGACTCATAAAATTGTCATCGTCCATAGAATATAGTCGCAGTTGTTGACGAATTGAAGCCTTTTCGTAGGCACGCTTTTTTTGAAATTCTTCTTCAACTCTGTAAAATTATTTGAATTTATATAAATTCAATTGAATTTTTTTTTTATTTTTTTTATTTGTCAAAATTTAGCAAACCTTCTCATTGCTTCAAGTTCACTTTTGCGAAGGGCTTCTTTTTGGTTGGCTTCTTTCGAAAGTTTCTCTGCCAAACGCCGGCGTTCTATTTGACGTACGGAACTTTGAAAATTGAACCGCTTAGTTCGCGTTGGAATCTGTCAGAAAATATAAAATACATCAGTTCAATGTTAATATTTTCAATAAAGGAATTTCGAAAAGCTTACATTTTTACAAAATAAATCCTCTAAGCTGTTGTCAGATTTGGTAGCATTAGATACCCTTGGTCCAACAGCTGTTACTGCTGCTGCTGAATGTCGGTTAAATTCAGTTGTTGCGGTTGTACGATTTGGCAAGTACATTACATGTTTTCCAGTGGCAAGGCTTCCCAAAGACATTGGTTGTACCGAAACAGACAGATCAAAATAACTGGTTCCCTCGGTAGTGAGATTTGAAGAATCGGTGCAATTCTTAGGATCGTTTTTATGGTGTTTACTGGGAACACCTGCCATTCCGGTTGTTTTACTTAGAACCCAATTATCATTGCGTAAATTCTTGCCCAAACAAATATCATCTCCATCAAAAAGCTGCAAATTATGTTGTGAGTCTGACGATGATTGATTGCAACCGCCATTGATATTTAAGTCGCCAGAAGTTGTGCGCTTAAGCTTCTGTAAGCTCCTAAAGTCCAGTTTATTCTGTAAAAGATTTTAGTAAATTAAATAAAGGTCATAATCTGGAAAACCTAAATAGTAAATATCCAAAATTCTTTAACTTAAATTTCCGATTAGCCATGGATCCCAGTTTTTAAATTAAAAAAAAAAATAACTTACCATTTCTCCATAGACAGCGAGTTGATTCTCTCTTGGCAATGATAGACTAAAGACATGTGGTGACGTAAGTGTATGCGATTCTGACATTTCATCTCCTCCACCACCATCTGAACTAGAATCCTCCTCATCTTCTAAATCTTGTTGTGGAGTCCAAGCAGTCAAAAATGGCCCCACGACTTTTATAGTTGGTTGATCACCACCTCCTTGCTCATTATCCACTGGATAGCTATTATCAAAATTGACCAATTCATGGCTGAAATTATTTTGATGCTCTAAATTTTGTGGCTGAATTGGTTTCTCTACAATATAACCATCATCGCCAGATATTCCGCTATCACCGCTTTTATTATCCGGATAAAAAGGGCACGGATCACGATAGGTGCGATGAATTCGGTCTTCGATCAAATATGTATTCGCTGTTTCAATGGCTGCATTCAGTGATGGTGGATTTGGACTAGTGGAAGTTGTTGTCGTCGTCGACGAATGTGGATGCTGTTCTTTTCGAAGCTCATCGTCAACGGACAATGTTTTCCATGCTGCAACCGGACTGAATCGAGGAATTTCTAACTGACGACGTGGAAGTGTTGGACGAACATTTAGTTGAATGCCATTGTCATGCATCATTTCGTTTTCAAATTTTTGATGATTTAACAAATAAACTTCATTGTGATCTTCTTTGGACAGTGAATTCGATGTTGTTGTTGGTGCAATGATTGTGTCATCTAATAATGGTAATGACAGATTAATAGGCTTTCGACTAGAATTGTTTGTGATCATTCTCGTCGTCAATGGTTTTCGCTTTGAGCCCTCCATTCCGAAATAGAAAGTTTTCTTCAATTGTGGAATCTTTGATTGAGTTTCCGGCCTATTGGATCTAGACGGCGGTGACGTAAGTTTTCTTTGTTGATCTTCACTCGAAGGAACTCTTTGACGAGCCAAGGGGTCCATAGCTTTTGCTGTAACCATATTGAAATCATCAGATTTCTCCATTTTATAAACAACAATTGGAAGCGATAGCGAAGGGATGGTTGTTGTCTTTGATGACTGAAGAGATTTTCTTTTGGTTAAAGCATCTTGTTGTAATTTCTTGCTATTTTGTGGCATCTCTGATGAAAAAAATTTTGCATCAAAAGATTTTTCTCTTCGGAATCCTGGCGGATTCAATTTTGATCTCATCACAACTCCTGGGAATTCCTCTCCATTACCACGCTGACTATGCCTGATAGGTTGTTGTCTTAAATGATTGGCACTAGTTGTCTCAGTTTTTGTCTTGAATAATCTTTGTTTTCTTTCCAATTCGTTACTCTGATGATCCGTTTTGATAATTGGAGGAATATCTGATGTTGAAGGTGGAACTGGTGGAGCTTTTCTTTTTTTAGTTTTTATTTTAACCTTCGATAGCTTTTGATAGGTCTCATTCGAATATGTCTCCAAATCATCGTTTATCATCGGCGATGGTCTCCTCAGGTTGAGATTTGAACTGAATTGTTTGTAGTTGACATTTTCTCCACCAAATAATTTATTTGGATTTCGTTTTCTTATGTCTATATCTAGTTGAGTCTGTGATCGGCGCTGCAGCATCGTCATCACACGAGCTGGTTGTTGACTCCTATTCATGTAGTCTTCTGAATTGTCAGCTATAAAAGTTCTAGACCTTTCCATTAGTAGCTTTGGGGGTTGTGATGGAAGCACTGACTCTTTCCGGCCACTTATAGTTCCACCCGAATGTAATATAGCACCATTTGTTGTGGATCTTAAACGAAGATTTTCGCTTAAGCTTGGCAAAACTTTGAAGTGATGAGAACTATTGACTCCACCTGATGCCTTGGAAGTTGTTGATGGTGAAGCCAATTCCCTTAATCGATTGATAGATGTTGGAAGTGGAAATTTTTGTTCATCTTTCAGAAATGCAAAATCATCGGCACTGATGGAAGCGGTAACTTCATCAGTGTTCGATTGAACTTGGTAGTACGTATGAAGTTCTTTAAGGCTCGATTGCATATGATGGACACTTCCAGAATTTCCCATTTTATTAACTTCTTTTTATTTCTATTGAAATTCGGTAAAAAATATTGAATTTTGAGAGCAGTATAAATTCAAACAGAAAAGAACAATAGAATTTTTACGCTAGTATTCACAGAGCGCTCGTAAATTTAAGTGCCTCTTAACTCAAAATATCTTCTCTCATTATAGCTCATAAATTGAAAATTAAAGTTAATATAATTTTTAACTCATTTAAGACGAGTTTAAATCTTAAATTATGAGATCGAATTGAAATCACTTTTTTTATTTTCACTCGAAATAAAAATTCAAATTCTTTATTTTTACATCGAATTCTAAAATATCTAAATTTCCCCCGAGCTGTCAAATCTTTGAAGGGGCAACCATTGTGAATCAATCTTTTGTAAATTTCATCATCTAGCATTTTTTAAAATGTGAAGCTTATTGCTTTTAGATTTTTTTATTTTTTCGTTTTAAATTACCTTTCTGTTTACTTTCTGTTTAATTTCTGTTTATTGTGCAAATCACAGTCTAATTTAAAAAAAATATGTTTTGTATCTTTTTTCTATTAAATATTTTCTTTTAATTATGTGAAATAAATAAATGTATACCCTTCCTGTACTTAATATAAGTTTATAACTTTCTTGTACAGTTGATAAATAAATAAATAAATAAATAAAATATCTAATTATACCCCACCTCATGTTTGGTTACAGAAATGTGAAATTTATTCTTTTCATCATTGATTATAATAGCAGTTAATTAAAAGCTAAGAAGAATTAAGGTTTTTAATAAGTATCATAAAAATTTAATCACTTATTGATGATAGCACAGCGGAGAGAGGTGACGCAAAATACAGTTTTTGACCGAAGAGAATTAACTGGCCTCAATTCACATTATCATCAGCCACTACAGCACTGGCTTGGACTAATTTCAAGTTTGCAAGTTTATAAAATTCATAGTATGGCTGGTTGGGAAAATTGGTTAGGTTGTTGTTATTTAATTTGTCTTGAATATGTAGCTCCTGAGGCAGCCAATCATAAAATTTACATTGTTCATTAGCATTATAAACGGAGTGATTTGCAATCAGCATGACAAACGGCTAAGTCTTGTAGATTGCGCCAAGATAAGATACAAATAATATAAAGTGTGGGGGTCTGTAATAGATATGTATTCACTATCATAGATCATTATTTATTTATTCAAGATGTATGAATAAATTGTATTTAACCAAGAAATTTCATTTAATGATTTTCGAAAAAGTTGATAGCATCATATCAAAAATTAAGACGTTGTTTACTGGAGTGCACCGTTTTAGTTAAAAACTAATGGCGCGAGTACGATAACTTGGACGCCGTAAATTGATAACGTTTTTTTTTGGAGAGGGGTCTAAAACAAGCATTTTTTACTATGGAGGGGGGTCTGTCTTGTCCCGTTTGGGCGGGAGGAACAATTTTATGAAAAGTACTAAAAGTGGAAAAAATAATTAAAAAATAACGGTAATACTTACAACAAAGGTTAATACTTTTTTATAGCCAATATTTACTACTGTAAGACATTTATTTTTTAAATCAGGTACAATTTATGCACAGTTTTCGAAAAAATCAGTTTCAAACACAAAATTCCGGAAAAAAAAACAATTTCTCAAAACCATAAGATTTATTATAATTTTTTTTTATAGAATTCGGTGCTCTTATTATTTCCTTATCAAAAACTATATTACGAGTATTTTATGACTTTTTTTTTGAGAAAATTGAGAATTACTAAAACTATTTTTTTATTTTTGTTGGTATTTCTTATTTATTATTATCTAGAAATTATAAAATATGAACAAAAACTGAACTTCACAGCTTATAATAAGTCTCCGTTAGCAGTTATTTAAATAAAGCAAAACGTTTGAATAATAATTTTTTTAAGATTTTTAAGGAATAAACAATTAATTTATTTCATCAAAATATGGGACAAAAAATATGTTTTATTAAACATTGCCTACTTTAATAAGCTTATGCAAACACCGTTTATACATTTAACCATATTTCAAAACCGTCAGCTTTCTCTAGCAATATCATTAAAAGGAAGGGAGTTATCTATAATCAACTTTTGCTCTCAACTTATTGAATATTATTCACTAATTTTAATTAATCTTAAACTTGGTAATTACCAAGGAAATACTTACCACAATTTTTATTTCAAATTGTCTATATTCAATATTCAACTCAATTTAATTATTATTAATAATAAATTAGAACAACAAATAACAAAAAAAAAACAACATTCAACAAATATTTTCTTATAGAAATGAAAACAAAATGCGAAAGTTTAACAAAAAAAAAAAAACAATCTCTCTGGCACCGACAGTTAAAAAATAAAAGAAAACAAATAAATTAACACAAATATGCTGCTTTGGCGGCGAAGGTAAAACTGCATTGCAAAAGAAACTAATTTAGATAGTTTTTTATCCTCCTCTAGACAACGACAACACACAAATAAGTAAATCGAGTTACATTGGGCAATATTAACAATAAATGAATAAGGTATTTTATTTTATTTTTTTACAAAAACAAGAAAATAACAAAATCAAAATTCATGATTCTAATGCAGTTCATTTTCCCTTTTCTTTTATATTCTTTTTATTTATTTATATTATTTGATAAAATACAAAAAAAGAAACCGAATAACATTTCGCGCTGCGATCAATCTGAGGAAAAATGAATCTTTCACTGAAAGTCAAGTTTCAGGTTTGTTGGTATTCCTCGCTCTCTTCTCAAAATTCAATCTTGGCTTACACATTGTGAAGACTTGAAGATAAAAACACCTTTCTGTAGAAAATTGTTTTTTTTTGCGAGTTGCCATTGTTGGAAGTGAGTAGAATTAGTAGTAAAAGTATTTACTTGTTCAATGTTTGGTAAGAAAATTTGTGTAGGTAATGGTTTCAAACCAATCTGGTCGTGGCTGTTTTTTAGTTTTTACCAAAAGAGTTTGGTTAATTTACAGCCCAAATATTTTATAACAGATTGAATTATAAAAATTCAATTCAATTTTGTAATTGTATTTTACAAAATGGACTGTAACTTTTAAACTATAGCGATCAGGGGAAATTTTCTACGAATTGAAAACAAAACTTCTTTTTTCTAAAATCAAAAATACGCAAGTTATAAGAAGAAATCAAAGTGGCCACTAAAAACAAAATTGCGGTCAAACGACACTGGGTACATTTACAAAATGTGGTTTTATACTAGTGGACCTAGTGAACTTGAATTTAGGCTCCAGCGCACCATATCTAATATATAAAATTCTCGTGTCACAGTTTTCGTTGCCATACTCCTCCGAAACGGCTTGACCGTTCTGTGCATCTATTACGTAATTTTACTCTCATCGTGAATTTATTATTAATTTCCAGTGGAATAATTATTTTTTCACATTTTATTAATAACCAATAAAGACAGTTTTAACTATTCGTTAATTAAGTTATATCATATAAATAAACACGTGTTGTGATCTCTCGCCAACAACGGCCATTACTTTACCTGTATATATTGTACTTAACGCTTTTTGAAAATAGTTTTAACTCAAAACGAAAGCGTGTACGAGTTTAATAAATATATGTACCTGTAATTCCCAAACGAAATGTTACAAAAAACGAAGCCATCTGGTGGCGAAACGGAGTTCGCCGGGTTTGCTAGTAATTATATATATGTAAGTTCCCCTAGAATAAAACTACATTTTCCACAACTCTATAGCTGTTGTCATTTGGCCGCCATTTTTTTTAGTGGTCATTTTAATTTTTGCTCAAAAATGCAAAAGCAATAGGCAAACGAAATCGAGACAAAAACCTGTTCCCACATACTCGTAGTCATTAAAGGATTTAAAAAACAAGAGTATACGACTCAGTCGTGTATTAAATTTATTTTTGAAATATAAACTTACATCTTTATTTCACAAAAATATTAAATTTTTGTGCATGGAAAATAGCTACACAAACAACAACAAAAAAAAGTATATCATGCTGCATACTTTTTAAAACATATTATTAACAACTACAAGAAAATTCACCAATTTATTTATTTTTTTAAATTCGTTTGATCTTTCTCACGAATGGCAATTTTTCTGGCAATAGCAGCAACTAAAGCAGCACCCTTTCCGCTACCATCTTCAGCTAGCATAAATTTACTCTAAACGAAAAAAAAAAAATAAATAATATAAAATTAAAACAATACAAATTCAAATAGCCGATATCTAAGTAATTTTTTGTATCCTTTTTTAGTACAGTTTTTTTTTTCTCGAGTACCCTGGCCCGATGTGTTCACTTCTGAAATATTTTCAAAGATGATCTATCTATCTATCCATCTATCTATTTTATTATAGATGGATAGATATTTAGATGATCTATCTATCTATCCATCTATCTATTTTATTATTAGTGAACACACTGGGCCCAAAAGTGAACCATCTCTTTTTGATTTTTTTAAATGTGATTATTTTAAATTTAAAATTTTATTACCGTTTTGTTGGGACTCATTCTTTTTGTATACTCAGCAATCCAATGCCTTAAACGAGGATGATGCTTATAAACAGATCCATCTATGGCAATCGTAATTTCCTGTTCTTCCATGCGATTAAGTAAAATCGATGTGTTTATGGCTAAAAGTTGAGCTGCTCTTTTCGAAATCAAACCACAAACATAACGAATTATATTAATATCATCGTAATTATAATCCCTATCAAATTCCAAATTTAAATTGCTGAGTATTTGAAGTAGATTGTCATTTTGAGAGTTCAAAGTGTCACTGTTAGAGGTACAGAAAAAATATATATATTCAGAAATCTTTTAAAGTCTACGAGATCACGGTGGCGATCATTAGACTTCTACGGAAACTTCCAACTTACTGTTCAATTTTTGAAACATTATCCGAACCAAATGTCCATGGTTTTGGGAATTTTTCTTTTGGAACTGTTGCCAAGAAAAGTTTCTGATTATGTAATTTTTCCAGTATTACACGACACAGTTCCCCTAAATACTTTCCGCTGATGTACTTTTCAAACCTATAAATTAAAAACAAGAAAATGAGAAATTATTTGTTTAACAAAAATGATTTTTGTAATTGATCATACGTGAATGAATTTTTAAGCAACGATCCCTCATCAACAGCTCGATCGAAGTTGGTTTTGATAAAATCCAAAGCCCCATTATCGCCAAAAGCGCCCCATTCAACATCGATAATCACATGATCGCCATGACATCGAGTTTCCCAATGTTTGACGTTTTTCGCCAATTCCATATAACAGGCATTCGAACCGGTACCCAAGACAATACCGATTCGAGTGTTGGCATCAATGCGAGCACCTTGCACCAAAGTTCCAGTTGTGTCATTTAAGATTGCTAAGATTTCGATGTTGTGTCGATTGCACTTGAATAGGGATTTTCGAAGCTTCTCAACAACATCCATACCAACCACCGAAGGGCAATTGAAAGATTTTGTCCAAGTTACCAAGCACCCTGAGTCTAAGCTGTGTTGTCTCATTGGGAAGGAGAATGTAAAGCCCATAGGATAGATTTGGTCGTCAGAGAGCCCATTTTGTTTGGAAAAATCATCAACGCATTGAGCGAGGTAATCGAACAGGGCATCTCCACAGCCTGTTCGTGATTCATCTGAAATGTGATAGTGTTGAACGGTTTCTTCGACGATGTGTCCCATTTGAAGAACCATGAGAATAACTCGGAAATTCGTACCACCCAAGTCCAAGGCTAGGAAGACACCATGTTCTAAAATATAAATAAGTTAAATAATATATTGATTGCATGAATTCTTCAATTTTTTGGAAGAATGTAAGAACATCCAACTAGATATTAACATTCAAATTCGGAAAGACTGCGTTCGAAGTGCTGAACAAAAGATGAAAAGCTTAAGACCAAGCTATGACTCTCCCACTTTGAAATACGAGATACTTTTTTTTAAATCAACAACTTTACTTACCTGTTCCATCAGGTAATTCAGGAATATATGTGTTTTCCATTTGAAGCGATGATGGCCGTTCGTTGAGTGCTAAGTCCATTTCATTAATAAAAACATTTTTGATTTTATCGATGGTTTCATCACTTAGAACAAGCTGTTGCAGTAAATCGACGACCTGTTCACAATATATATAAAAAAAAAAATTATTTATAAAATATTTACACTGTGCTACGCTCAAAATGAAAAGGCTATCAAAATTTGGATTTTATTATCCCTGTTCTATAGTTTTCGCTTTGCACAAGCAATATCTATCTTCCTACTTTCTCTCTCAAGTCAGCACCGCCATTTTTGATTTTCAAAAAAAAAGTTATGCTGTAATGTGCTCACCCTGTGATGCAATGCGTCTTTAATATTTTTTGAAACCGCAAAATTTTACGATTTCAAATTTGCGAAATTCTGAAAAATATTTACGGCACATAAATGACTTCAGGAACATGAACCGGAGACCTTATTTCGTTCGCCGTGGTTATCGTTTTAGATTTTAATATAATTACTAGATACCCTTGAGTATATATAATATGAAGTACTCGTTCGTATCCCTAATACATTGTAGTACTTAAGACTGCTATAGGGGGCGTTGTTTTATCTTCATAACAGCATAGTATTTGACAGCTGTAAAAAAAAGTACTGGAAAAAATACTCGCCCTGTAAAATGGTCCCAAATATACCCAAACAAAAAATCAATTTTTCAAATTTTCAATGTGTGACGGATTAATAAATAATCATGTCGATTACAGAATCCGCAAAACTCGATCCGCAGTTAGAGCTCTGTTTCCCACCTATTCATTTATCGTGAGAAGAAAAGAGAACACTACACTGTGAATCATTGCGGATCGAGTTTTGCGGATTCTGTAATCGACATGAATAACTTATTTAGAATAGCTGAAAGCGAATGCGAACACATGAATTTTATTTGTTTACACTTTTTTTTACACAAACAAAGCAAAGACCGTCACGTCGTGGTCATGGCTGCCAGCTGTCAAATACCGCTCTCTAATGAAATTGAATTACCAACCACTTTTATGGTTAGGCATTTGGAATGTGAATTATATGTGTATACTCAAAGCTAGATATCTAAGATCGCTCTGAAAATGAAGCTTGTCTGCCATTTGCTTTCCCGCCATTTTCTCGTAGGCACTGTCATAAATCAAAAGAAAAAAATAACAAAAATGAAAAAAGCAAAATGGCTGTCAAACAAGTTACAAATGGTAAGCACACATTTGTCCTTACTACTGACATTTCCTCCTCCGAGAAGATGATGGAAAATCTTCCCTACAGGTCTGTATAAAAGGTCCAAAGTTAGGTAGGTACATATACATTAAAATCTATTAAAATACCGAATTCTCTGTTTCGCTTTTTATTTTTTTTTACCCTTTATAACCCCTCTTTAATTTGCTATGACAATTTTGTAGTTCGTTCTGTTTTTTTGAGCATAAAGTGCCGATCTTAAAAAAAATCTTAAATAGTTTGCATATTTCACATCTTTTTTATTAGAAAATTGTTGTCAATTTATTTAAGTCTAATGATTGCATAGGTCGTCCGTCTTGTTAAAAATTTAAGTCGTTGTTTATGCACATGAGACATCAGATTCATTTTTGATCTAAGTCAAGATGATAGATAATACAATTTGAATTCATATGTAAGATTAAAATAGCGTATCCGGAATGTATTCGCATCATAAATCTTACATGTTTAAGTGCAATCAAATTCTGTGTTTTATTTCTAGACAAAATAATAAACAAAAAAACTCACGGACATAATTAGGTCCGAGAACACAAGTAGTTGTAGCAACTCCATATGGATTTACAAAAAGAAAAACCACCTGATGATAAGGATTGCAGCTGAATTTTAGTCTTACCTAAGCATTTTTGATCGACTGGAAGATCGAAGTTTGTTCCTCTGCCTATTTATATGTATTTATGTTTAAAAATAGTAATTAAATGTTTACTCCAGCAGCGTTGTGAGTTTTACCAATGTTAATTAGTTATAGCTGAGACAGCGGCTAATATATTTTTTTTTTGTTAAAAACAAAATAATCTGCACTTCCTAATAAAAGATCTAAATCGCCGTTAGACTATCATCTTATCTTCTCTGGAATTATTTTGTCAAATAGAAAATACCTTCAATTTTTTTGGCTTTGAGCCTATATCTATAGTTAAGAACAAAAAAATTACTATAGACCGAAATGTGAGATAAGAAGCATTTAAAGAACTATATCTACAAGTAGAGCGCGTTAATCGTTTAAACTAACCGACTACTGCCCGACCTACGCGAAAATTTTGTAATCTAATATACATATGTAGGTATATCTATCTCTACATAGTATTTGAAATGTTTTAGATAAATTTATCAATATATTATGAAAACAATGATATTACACTGCGCAACTAAATCATCAGGTTGAAAATAAAATGTACCGCCATATTCTTCATTCTTGGATTAAGATCAACTTTTAATCCAAGTATTAATCTGACACTAGAATAAAAAATTGGATTGATGTTTGCACTAAATTTAAAATTTTAACTGAACTTCAAGTTTTAAAAAATTCCATCTTAAGTTTAACTTACATTCTTGCAATTTGCCTCATTGCTCAAAACCAAATCCACAACTTCAAACATGCTTTAGTTGAATTCAATGATGTTCTTAAATCACACGATAAAAATAATAATAAACCGAACAAATATTGCCAATTATTTGTCGCTTTTTAATATCAATATTTTTTTTTGTTTTTTTATAGTTTTTATGAAGGACTGACGACGGACGATGCGACGTGTTGTTCGAACCACCACAGACCGGCACTTGATACTAGAGATTTTTTTGTTTATCAATTATATTTTTCATTGTAGACTTATTATTTCGTTTATAGCACAGAGAAGCTTTTTTTTGTTAAATTATAGAACAGTTAAGCAATATGTTAGGTAGCCTTAGATCCACGCTAGGCTAGCTGGGTAGCCACAGTTAGTTATTTTTATTTGCTTTTTTTTTATTTGATGAATGAAGCTTATAGTTTTTCGACCGGTTATAATACTAGAGGTGAAAAAGACACCAGTGAAATGTAACACCCTTAAGCTGGGTTTTGAGCAAGTACATTTTTTTGTGTCCAGGAGAATTGGCTTATTTACTTTTGGAAGACGACAATGGCCGACACTGTCGGAGTTGGTACTTTACGATGTTAGTTTGGATAACCGTATCAGGGGCTCGTTTGTGGTTGTACGATTACGCCGTATCTTAACTCAGATGAACTTGTACAGGGATAGATCATCGTGGTGATGGAAACTCTAACGAGTCAAGAATTGTAGTGACCAGATGTCCCTCATCATCAATTCAGCATTTATACAATTTTTTGTTGTAGGAAAATAAGTTTTGTTTGTAATTAGTAGGTATACACACATATCATAGTGGGAAGGAAAATAAGACCGCGTGAAATAAATACGCTATCGGGTCATGAAGAGATAGCCCAAGCGGTCATTTTTAAAAATGAAATAAGACCACGATCGAAAATTTAAATTAAGCCACGCGTCCTATTTTATTTTTCAAAATCAAACAAGGTCGTGATCGTTTTGGCAATGAAATAAGTCCCCAATCAATAAATTAAATTAGACCCCTCGGTTTTATTTCATTTTTCCAAATGATTCGATTCCTTAATCAGCAGCTAAATATAATTTTTCTCAATTTTTTTTTTATTCTACTTATACGGTTATACATTCTCAAAAAATATTGTCGCGCATCAAACAATAACGAATCTGGTCACTATAGACATAATTGAGAAAAAGTTTCCTCTGTTTAGCAAGCAATAGCCAGGCGGCAGAAAACTATAAAAGTTCGTGTGTGACAAGAAGTATACTACTACCGAAAACTGTATTGAAATCTTTTTTTATAAGTAAACAAGCAACAGTGGTATAAAATAGCTTAACCACCGAAAAAAAACGAAATTGGTACATACCTACATGAAATTTTTGCCGAGCAAATTATTTTAACGCAGCGACATATGTACTTCACGAGAAAAGGTAATAATTTCAAATGAAATTATTTGAAATTACCACAACACTTATTATTATGCTTTCAGAGTTAAACTCCTAAAAGTATACTTTTTATGTTTTTTTTCATGATAGTTGTGTTTTGAATTCTAAATCCCGAAGGAATCGACAAAAAAACGATTTCTGGATTTAAGGAAGCCATCACATAAGAAAAATGGAGTTTTCATAAAAACTATCGATAAGAACTATGAAAATATCGCTGGTGATCCATCTCTATCCAAGCATAGCGATATCCCGATGGGATAAGTTGTTGCTTTTAGTAGGTACTTAAATTGTTTAGCCTAGCGGTATTTTTTAATTTTTATATTATTGCTGGCACAAACAAAACAGAGACTTTTATCTCATTTGACTGTTCTTTGAATTTTCTTTTTTAAGGTTCTACTTTTTTTCAATTTTGTCCAACTGTATCATCATTTAAACTGCCTCATTGCCTGACGGCGGAGGCGACATCGATGATGGCTAATTGGATAGATTGGCAAGGGGAAGTACAATGATTTTATATTTTGTTTCCCATTAGTTTGTATGTTTTGTTGTTACTTTGTTGATTATGAGAAATGGTGACTTTCTTTTTTGGTTGATGGTTAATATGGTTCTTTTTTTTTGCAGGACAGCTAGAGGATTTTTTATTTGAATTATTTGTCAAAGCTCCCTTCTTCGTTCATCGAAATGATTTTTTTTTATAAATTGTTGTTAAACAAATCGTTATGGGTCAAGCAATTTAATCAAACATAAAAATAGGTGGATTAGTTTTTGGATCTCAAGTAGGAACACTCTACTACTTCATCCTAAAAAAAAAATAGATAACAGCGACAGGCCTCACGGTTTTGGATTGTTCCATGTCTAGGGGCAGCTAGATGCAGATGTCGTTGCATTATTTTTTTATTGATCCAGGAGATTTTGCGCCAATGAAGCGTCCTACAAGGTTTTGAGTGCAAGTCTGAATAAAGAATGAATGGACCTTTCTATTGATGCTAAAATTTTGCCAAAAAAAAATACTTTTTCAAAAATTCTTCCAAAACGCGTCTCGATTTAACTGTCCTAATTTCAAGATTAAGATTCCAAACCACATTTTCATACTAAAAAGATCATATTTTTGGTTAAATAGAGGTTGAAAAAGATCAAGAGAAACCAAAAGAAAAATAATTTTTTTGTTAAGTAAATAAAATAAAATAAAATAAAATAAAGAACAATAACGATTACCGAACTCTTTTGGTTGAATTTAAAACCATATCAGGCTCGTGGTATTTTCAAATTTTCCTACACGAACAATAAACAACAACAATTAAAGTAATCATCATTTTCAAATCATTTTCTTGTTTTAAAGGTTTAACGATAATTTATTTTTACTAGTTTCCTTTAGAATTCTTTTCCCTATTTTTTGTCTTTTATTGCTTTTCATTTACCTTTTGGTTGTACGTTTTTGTTTATTTTTCATTTAAGAAAAATTGAGGTTTAATTGTCTGAAGGCCCTAACAGTTAAAACCCATTGGCTGCGGATGGGCCAAGGCAAAAATGGTGACAGGCCAGTTTTCAGACGTTATCAATGAAAAAAATATTCATACAGGGTTAATCCACTACTGTTTCATTTTATTTCGTTCTCATAAAACTCCAATTTAAAAAAAGTAATAAAACCAAGTTTAATGCTTCATAAATTAATTAACTTAAAAGTCCAGCCTAGTTAAAATAAAAATAAAGGATTTTCTAAGGTTTTGGTTTTTTTTTTTTAATTTCTTGAAAACGACATAAAGTTTTTACATCCTTAGAATAAATTTATTTAAAAACAAAATAAAAAAAGAAGTTTTTGGCTTTTCAAAAAGGTATCGCACAGCAATGTGGATGAAGCGGTTGACTTTCGTTTTTTTTCTAATTTAAGTCAATTTTTTCGAAAATTGCCCCTCCCGGCTAAGCGGGGGGATATAGACCCTCCTCCTTACGTTTTTTTTTTGCGGTAAAACTCATCTCTGGGAAAGTTGCAGAAAATATGAAAAATGTGCTGCAGTTCTTTTATTTTGCGAGCATCGCCAAGCGGATTAGGTAGTTTGGTAAAAATAACAAACAAAAAAAATCTTAGCTCAATTTTTTAATAACACTGCACACTTATTTGGTATGCTTCGGAACGAATTTGAGCTTTATTGTTAGGTCTCGATTATAGCTATTCATGAAAGACATCATTGGAAATTTTCAATGCTGATTTCGGGATATTTAGAAAACGAAAATAAATATTATTTTTAGTGCACTATTTGTACATAGAATGTCAGTTTATTAGACTTGACCATTCTTTATTCCGTCAATTTCATTGAATTTTTGTGAACAACAACAACTACCACCAACTGAGTATGATGATTGCCTGGCAAGCATGAAGTATTTATAACTCAGGCGAAAATAAAATTCACATTCGACACATTTTTCGCGCGACTCGCGAGTCATAATAGGGGCCATAAACGAATAAGGAAACTAATTCGTAAAAAAACAGTTGGTGGTAGTACCTTTAAGTTGTTGTTGTTGCTCACAAAATTGAAAGAAAATAATAATTATTTTTTTTTACATAAAACGAATTCAATTTTTTTATTGATCATTGACATATTCGGCCCTATTGAGGTAATCGTCGGAGCGGAATTCTCTCCGAAATTCTACGAATCGGAGACATTTTACTTCGAGGTAGTTCTCCGATCGGAGATTCTCTCCGACGAAATTAAACGCATGCCATTTGCATGCGATGAAGTACTTCAAATCGTTTTTTTTTTCTTTAATATTTTCTCTGAAGTCCTCCGACAAGTTCTTGGCGCGAAAGTTTTTCTTTTTTCCGATGGCAGCTACTTCGAACTAAAATTGATTCTCCGACGAAGGATGCGTTGCGGAGAAAGTTCCGCTCCGACGGTTACCTCGATAGGGCCGATTAGAAGTAATTTTTTGTGAAAAGGTGGACCAGAATGACATTTTTTCTTTAAGTCATAATCTAAAAAATTGGTGACTTCGTTTTATAAATAATGTTTCAAAAAAAAAAAACAATCAAAGTTTTCAGTAATGATTTTTTTTTCACGGATAGCTATCATCAACAACTTATAGGAAAATTAAAAACTCTTGTAAGCTATTTGTTTGTTATAGGGTTTATTTAACTGACTAATACATACATTTAATATATTTTAATTTTACATGCTAATTCATGATGTACTTCAACCAACACATCGTATATAAATAAAATAATTAGAAAGGCTGTGTTGATTTGAATTGATTTTTTTTTTATATTTTGCTTTGTATAGATAAAACAAGAAGTTTTGATTCATCAAAATCATCTATTGGAACAAAAAAAAAAAACATACCAAGAAATAAAATAAATATTTTTTTTTGAATGTGTCGATAAATATTTTATATTAACATCAAGTATAATAATATATATTTTCAATAAGTATTTTTATATATTTAAAAAAAATTATTTGAAAAACTCAACACAAAGTGTTTTATTCTTCCTCTTGTTTTTTCTTCTCAATTTTTGATTTTAATGACTAAAATGAATAAAAAATATAAGTTTGTTTGTAACTGCTCTTTTCTTTTCCTTTTTCATTTTAAGTTTATTTTCATATATCTAATCATTAAAATGATGTTTCTCCTGGTTCAAAAATGCTCCAGTGACATTATTTACTGGATCAATAACAATCGATGGCAGATCGTGATGTTTTTCATTTTGAATGGCTTTACTGTTGTTGTTTAGGCTTATAGAACCAACAACAATTGATAATGGTTCATCATCATCGTCAACATCAATATCATTGTCGAAAGAAGTTTTTGGCTCTTGCACATGTGCAGTTTCTGTAATTGTTTTTCTGACCGCCGACACCGGTGGTGATGGTGGTAGTGGTGGTTCTATTATTCCTTCTTCGTCTTGTGTGATTTCAAATTGAAAGAATTCTCGTTGTTGTTGATCATGTTGCTGTTGTTGATATTGCTCTTGCAGCTCAGCAGCTTGTTCAGCTGCTGTGGAGAGAATAGAATTTTCCAAATATTCTTTTAGGTCATCCTTGCGTGATTGTATATCTTCAACTGTTGCATTTGATATTGTGGTTATTGTTCGCCAATCGCTGCAATTATAAAACAAAAAAATCATAAAAAACATCGACATATACATTATAGAATTAGGAGCGATAAATAAAGGTTTGAATGGCGCTACTTATAATAATTTATAACAATACGAGTATAACCGGGTTCTAATTATATATTATTAATATGTTCTAATGTTGAAATTAAAAACTTAACAAAAATAATTCCCTTCAGCTTTAAATTGTCTCTTCTCGCTCAAGATAAAATGAAAATTATGTCTTCAAAGACCAATTTTTATAATTTGATATTTTTATGAAGATATTAGTTTAAATTGTCTTTGTCCCATTAGGTCATTAGGTCAAAGGAATGTCATTCAATTGTTAAAAAACCTGAGGCTGCTCAGGTTTTTATTTGATATCAAACAAATAAATGCTAAAGAGCTAGAAGTGTCATCAGCTATGCATGGATCTAAGAAAATCCTGCTTTCTTTCAGAACGCGCTCAGAGTTCGCTCCGAGCTTACAACACAGGGAAAATAACCTATGGCGACACAGCGAGTTACATAAAAGTCTTCAAGGCAACTAGGATGAACATATTCAAGTACAAAAATCGCTATTCAAAAAAGGTTGATGATAGAAATACATACATAAATAGAAAAACAACAAAAAAAAACTTACTCGTCATTATTTCCAACAATTACTTCTGCTGATTGTTCTAGCCCTTGATAAAACTCCGGTTCTGTTAAGAAAAAAAATTATTAAATTTTATAAGTTCACTAATTTTTGTGTTATAGAATTAAGTTATAGAAAAAAAGAAGTCCAAAAATACAAGAAAAAAATTAAAATAACGTTAAGGCAAAAACAATGCACAAAAATAAAAAAGAAATAATCTTTTTTCTATATATAAGAAATGTTTTAAGGACAAAATCCATAAGGCAACCATCTCCGAGAAACTTACTCAAAATAAAAAAAAACTAACAGCCCATCAACATATGTATATTATAATAGGACTGTTCGTCATTTCATATAGATAAGAACTTAGTGATCTCAGGCCTGTAACCAGGATCCTTATAAAATTGATACACCAACTCGTTATCGAAAAAACATCGTCTGGTGAGATTACACCCAACCGATACAAGCGGAACCTTGATATTGATAATTTCTGGATTTCAGTTCACAAAAAGAGAGTAAAAGTTTAAAAATCTCTAAAAATCAAACGACAACCTTACACGTCATTTATTCAATTTCATTTCGTTTTGGTTTGTATTGAAATATATAATTTTATATACATAGATTTAATAGGCTGGAGTTGCAGCTATTTCAAGACTACTAGGCAGAACATTAGACAGGAAATCTCAAATTCAGTTTCATACTTAATACAAAAAAGCCGATGGAAAACTATATTTCCACTTTGCAGCATAAATTACACAAATTGGTCAAAAAATCAACTTTATTACCAGTTTTTTACTCCAAACCAATTCGAAACCGATGTGAAATACTCGTTACGATGAAAAAGCAATAACAACAACATGTTGTTGTCATCATAGCTACGTTTTGTATTGTTTCTTCGTCGTATCCGAATGTTTCGCATCGGTTTGGGAAAGCCCTAAATCCAAGACGTGTTCCATGTCAGGTTAAGAGATGTGAAATTTACAGGATCCAAACTTTTTGACGTAAATGTCACGATTTTTGGCATTTTTTGTAAAAGCTTGTCAAGGTAACTGGTACAATTTTTCTAAAGGTTATATTAATGTTAACAAAACAGGATATTTTTGAATATTTATAAAGCACTTAATAAACTATACAATACGTTTTTATTTTCTTTAACTCATGCAAATAACAAACAATCAAAATAAAAATATCATTAACAGCAAACCACGCCATCGGCGAACGACAAATTTAAACCAACTTCTGACTGTTTTTTATAAACGTTTAAGTTTTAGGCCGCACATTTTTTTTTTCATTATTCAAAGGATATCGTGGTTCGTGTTTCCGAAATAAATACACAATTGGCAAATAAAAATAGGAAGGCTGCGTAATTTTGCATGCGGCATAACAATATAATAACAATATAAAAATAAAAAAAGTTGTTTTTATAATTTTTATAGCTTAAGAGCCAGCAGCTAATTTTAAGATGTGAAAGACTGAGTATACAAACATATTCCTAGATTTTAAAAAAACTTTTTTTTTCTTTTCTTTTCTTCTCTTCATTATTATTATCAAGTCAAAAACGAATCTCGAGCTATGATGGTCATTCGAAAATTAAATTTTTGAATTTTAAAATTTTCCATCTGCATTTTATTTTAAGCTTTAAAAAGACCTAAAGCAGAAGGTATATTAGATATCGAAATAAACGGTGTAACTCATAAAACTAGTGTTTAAGACACCGTTTTTCAATGGTGAGTTAACTCAAAGTTAACTCGTAGTTAACTAATCCTTTAAAGAATTCAAATCAGAGTTAACTCAGAAGTAGTTTTTCATTGGAGGATTAATTTTAACATTCACTTGTCAAAATCTATCGAAATTGATGCGCAACACATGGAAATCACGATTTCGCTATCATAATTGAGCGTCGCACAAATCGATGTCTACATTAATCTGACAAAAATCTAAATTGGCTGAAAAACTCTTTTAAGTTAACGTTGGGTTGACCGCGAAACAAGGATGATTTCCTACTGAAAAAGTGGGCCTAAATGTACCAACAGTTTAGCTTAATTATATGTATTAAAAATAAATAAAATGTATAACAATACTTACTACAATCTTTCACTCCAAAAAAGAGCTTGCTCTTGATTTTTGTTTTATTTTTTATCGTGTTACAGTTAAGTTTAAATGTCAGTTTTATGTGTCAAAATATTTTAACCCAGAAGACTGTTTTTCCAGCATAAAAAATACAAAATAGCAATTTTACGATTAGATTTTTCAAGCAAGGGACTTTTTAGTCTCGTATTTAGCATTAAAATTTTTTGTTTTCTTATTTGTGTTGACCCCATTACGCCGCCGTCTGGGCTACATATTTTTTTCATTAAAGCTTTTTAATAAATTATGTGTAGTTTCACAATAAATCATCTAATAGTTTATCAAAAGCTATATTTTTTACTTTTAATTCTACCTGTGTGTTCTTCGTCCTCGCTTAGTTCAATACCACTCTCATGTAACGCAATATCCGAATCCGATGACGAACCAACTGTTTTAATGTTGTTTTCCAAAGATTTGGTGCTACTGGTTTTTGATTTCATTGAAGTGATACTGTTTTGTGTGATGTTTGTACTAGCAGCCCCTGCAGAAGCAGCACCACCACCAGCAGCAACAGCTGATGAGGTTTTTTCAAAATCTGGTAAACTTGATTCAGCTGGAATCTCGGGGGACGATATAATTGATGTATATTCGTCATTCTCCCTATGATGTTCTTGTGGTTTGACATTTTTTAATTCTTCAACTTCGTTTTGGCATAAATTTGAGCCTTCTTGTACAAATTCTAATTGTTCATTATTCAATTCGATTGTTGATTGCTTCGTTAGGGGTTCGATCAATACGCTGTCGCATACAATATCTTCTTTACATAAAGCCCCATCTCCAAAGTCGGATGTTTCAGCTTTATGAGATAGACGACTTAGAGCGTTATTATGGAATTCAATAATATCATCCAAATCAGAACTGGATATTTCCATGAAATTATTGCCATCACATTGATTATTTGCCGCCGTGTTCATAACTGATGACGAAGGTAATACAATAACTGAATCAAATTTATCTGCTTGTTTATGGTATTGATGATTATTCGTTGCAAGATCAGCATCCGGGCCATCATAAGGAGGTTGATCATCATTACTAAGACGTTTTAGCAGCTGTTGCTCACCACTAATAATTTTGAAGGATAAATTCTTTTGTTCGATATCACCATCGCAATCATCATTATTTACAGAATTTTGTGTGTTTGCATCTGATGGTTCCACCCAACTTTGTTGATACTGTTTCTGATGATAGTGAGGATCAAACTGCTGCTGCTGACTTATTACGGTAACTACTTTCGATGGGGTGACGCTTTTTGATAACTTGGTTACAGGTGATTTCAAATCTTGAAAAATTAGAACTTATTTCTCAATATTTTTTTTTTTTATTTTATAATTTGTTTTAACTTATATTTCTTTTTGATTTGTATCTTTCTACAAGGTTTTTTACAATTTATGTTATGTGGACTTGAAATTTTCATTTACTTATTGTATTTACAAAAAAACTGATAACATTATTTTACAAACTCTTTAGAAGTTAAGGAAACAAGACCATGTAATGCCATTCGAAACTTTTCTAACTTTCCAAAGAAGCAATAGTTTCTTTTTATGAGCAATTTTTTCTTAAAAATAAAAAAAATAATAATAATCCGATTCATAATTCGACTCTTTGTATTATTGTATTATTGGGTTTGTTCCAGTTACAAATATAATGGAGGTCTATCATAAGAAATGGCACTCCGTGTGCCTAGAAAGAAAGGAAGAAATCGTTTTTACATTCGAAAGCTCTTCAGAAGATAGAGCATTTTTTTTCTCAAAATATGTGAACGTCGTTTAAAGAAAACCGATTGGCAATAAACGAAATTGCATAGACTTAGGCTGTACAAGATGGGAACCTCAAGAAAACCGAATAGAGTGAACTTAATCCTGAAGGAAACATTCGAAAAATGTTAACTGCCAGGGCGCATGGAAAATAAAACAAATAAAACATACAAAATGACTCACCTTCGTTATGACTAACACTATTATTCTCATTACGTTTTTCGTTACTCTCAGCATCGTTGTCGAATTTTTCTTCGAATTTTCGCACAACATCCACTACGGATTTCTCTTCAATCTGAAGTGATTCTGTGGATGCAGGTAGTGCCATTTGTTCGTTTTCAGTTATTTTAAATTTTTGTGTCGCCGCCTTATCATCTCGTTTAACTAGAGATGTATCACATGATGCTGAACCCAAAAGGTCATCACTTAACGAATCGAAACCGGACTGATCAAGTTGCATTTTGGCAACAGCTTTTTCCATATAATCCGTCACCAGTTCTAAATTGAATATGCACTTTTCTACAATATCACTGCGATTAATTTTGTGAAGGGCCTGTTCAAGAGTATTGCCATTGGCATTGCTGCCAGCTTGGCGTAACCATAGTCTTAGCATTACCATAGCTTGTTTGGAAGCTTGTTTGCCAGTATACTCAGATTTGATTAGTTCGATATCGTTTTCGGGTACTTGAAGTTCTTTTGCCAAACTAACCCAGTCGTCTTCGAGAAGATTACATATATCTGACAAACGAATGTCGGCTTTATGAATTTCATCAGCCTGACGGTAACCAAAGTTAAGCATGTCTCTATAATTAACACTGTGATCGAGACTTTTTTGTGAACCATTGTGGTTGTCAGATATGATTTCATGATCCGTTAGGGTGACATTCAAAGTGCAAATTGGTGTTTGTGGTGCTTCGCCTTTGCTTATCTTTGGCTCACTCATAAAACTAATACGACCAAATGGATCTTCCTGATCTTTGACACGAACAAGAAATGAGAGTCGATTTTCACGGAATGCATGGAACTTCATATTTAGTTGTTCGCCTGATTTTAATACTGGCAATAAATTCCCAGCAAATTCGAGATAGATATCCTGATCTTCGGGTATCTCGACATCACGACTTTTTGCTACTTCAGTAAAATACTCTTGGTGTTCAAGCGTTTTGTCTTCTTTGTCATCCGTCATGCAGAAAACACTTAACTTTGCTTCCGTATTGCTTATTCTTTTAGCGAATACAACAAATTTTACCATGAATGGAACTTGCGCCATGTACGAGTAGAGTTCGGTTGCCATGCGGCTGGCTTCAGATACATTCCTACAATCCATTAACCAGAAACGTGCTGATACGGTTGTGGTGAAAGACACACTGTCTTTTACAAATGCTAATGGAGTAGAGCCAGTCACATCTTCCCAAACAGCGCGATTTTGTCCGCCTGTAATCGAGCAAAGCAAACGTAAAGTGGGCGCATTGCCTGAATATTGATTGACCATTCCTTGGGTATAAGCTTTCGGTGCAGGAATACTTAGTGTTATTGCCTTATGGAATTTTCGACGTCGAGGCTCAACGGTGACTACTGGCGAGACAGCTACACCTTGACCGAGTAATTTACAGCAGCCATTCAAATCGACTGGCTGAGCCTGCAGGCCGACACGTATTTTTTTTGTGAGCGCATTTGGCGGGAATATTGCCTGCACTTGAGGCACAGCCGTTGATGACACAGTGCCACCGTCGGGTCCGATTGCATGCACTTCCTGCCGAATGCGCGACACAACCGCAAAGAAATGTGGGAAGTTGCGTGTAACAATGCGTACAATGCGCGACGTGTGTAGGTCCTCCAAGTGGCTGAGTTCGTTCGATTCGAATGTCTCATTGAGGACATCGCGAACGGCTTCCTCGCTATCATATAGTGTGTGTTCACGCCAGGTTTCGCCGTTGTCTGATCTAAGTATAATAATTTCTCGTTCTTTGTCACGCAAGGAGCCAAAATGAGGTACTTCTAATATGACAGACCTAAATTAAAAATAAAAACAAACATTATATATTTTTAACGTTCGATAGATTTTTGTGTGCATACCCTAAGAATTTCGCTTCTACTGGTGATAGCTCCATGACACGACTGACTAGCGCTTCACCTTCCATTAGAGGTGGTGGATTGGCTACACGCTGGGGCTTAACATACCGACAAGTGATTCTTGTTGGTTGGGCACACGATTTTGGCGGTACAATAACTCTTACACCACTATGACGACAACCGCGCATTGACCCTCCACGAGCATCGACCAGGAACGAAACTAAGAAGCTTTGAAAAAAGAAAACGTTATAATTCATAGAAATCTTGAAAGCTAAAAAAATAATATCACATTTAAACAATGCAACCAGAAAAAAATGAAAATTTTGATATAAGGTTATACTGAAATTCTTTCATACGCAAAATATTGATTGCAATCCATAGAGACGTTTATAACAAAATTAAAAATCCGGTTCTACATGAAAAATATTTTTTGATTAAATAATTTTATTTTTTTAAGTTTGAATTAAATCGCTTCAGTATTATTTTAGACTAAAGGTCGAGTTACAGGCAAAAAGACAGACACACCCACTTTTTTGTGCTCTCTATCAACGCAATGTAACGTCTGATTAATATCTCCACCTGGTTTTTGTATGCGAATCCAAAACTTGCCAATTGTCGCAAGTGAAAATATTAATCTAAGTTTGTTTAAAAAATGTATTATAAAATTTTCAAAATCTGTTCGGTGAAATTAAATTGCAGAAAGTAAAAACAAAAATTAAGAATGAGTTTCTGGCTTTAAGAAAAGCTAAACCAATTTTTTTTGTTTTAATCGCCCGTTCCCCAAAACTATTTTCTTTTTACCTTAGTATAACTTATAAGTCAAAACTATGATACAACCACATTGGAAAAACTGGGCCCTGGGTGATCAGAGAAATGCCAATAACAAACTGAAATATTTAAAAATCAGAAAAACTTACCCAAGATGTACTGGTGGTTTGATAATTGTAACATTGTCAATCGATTTAATTTGATAAGCATTTGTAGCTGGAGACATATTTTGATTGACATATTTGGCAGTCGCAGTTTCAGTAAAAGCTGAAAATAGAAAAAATATGAATGGATTGATTTAAATCCATCAAATACTAAATTAATCCTGACAAAATTTGTTTTTTTTTTATGTCTAATCGTTGTTTTTTTTTTTTTTTGATAGGATAAACAATTTAGGTGAACAGTGGGCCACGCTTTTAAAAATGTTTTCCAAAAACTGTTGTTTAAGCAATATACCTATTTCTAATCAATTGAATTTATTATATTTTTTCGGATCAAATTTATTTTTTGCCCCAAAAAGTGAGTTAACGGTTAAAAAAGTAGAAGAGATCGTGCACATTTAATTTACCAACCTTGAGGGTTACATGAACTTCGTGTGGACGTGTCAGTGGGCGGAAATTTTGCATTGAATAAGAAATAGAGGAAGACGCTTTTGACACATATATACTATACAGTGTACGTGAGTGAAGCATTAAAATTAAAAAAAAAATGCATAGCTCATCTGTCATTTGCCTTGCTGAGAGTGAATGTTGTGAAATTTTAAGATTTTAAAAAAGTGAAATACTATAAAACTAAATAAAAAAGTGAAAAAAAACTAATTTAAGTTAAAAATCGAAGCATATTATTAATAAAATATAAATCAACATAAGGTGCTGCGTGAAAACGTGTAAAAATTTCTATAACCGGAAAAACAAAAAGTTTTCATTTCACAAGTAAGTCTTGGCTCATATTCCACAAAAAGTAACTTAAATTGATGTTATTTAGGTAAGTGCGTTATCTTAGAACACTTTTTAATTGTTATTTAATGGTATTTTGAGATAAAAATAGCAATATTTTTCAAAATAAAAATATATTTTAATCATGTCATTTGTGCAAAGTTGTAATGTCAAATTAGAAATTTTAGTACAGCGACGGATAATTTTTTTTTTTTGGTTATGGCGAGGCGCTAAGAAACGTTAAGCGCCCATAGTGCAGTTATTTTTCCGCGGTTTAGTTTTGGAAATTGGAGAATCTCAGTAAGTTATGTCCTCATTATGAATAGCGAATCGACAATTCGCTAAGTTGCGAATGATCTAGCGAACTTTTATTATCACTGTATTATTAATAGCGAACTTCATCGTTCGCTAAGAAATAAATGCTGCCAATAAATCATCATACTGAAATGGCATAACTCAAATGTCGAATGAATATTTTAGAAGTGAAGAATTTGATGTTTTTTCTTTTTGTGAATTTTAAATTGAAAAATAATAAAATGATAAGTACAATTGATTTGATAATTTATCACAAATACATTTAGGTAGGAACTCTTCAAACTTAAATAATAAAAAAAAAAAAAAAAAAAATACATATATGTATTTTATTTATGGTTCCTTTTCGATGAACGGAATACACCTATGCCCTTTGCTATATCGGGATTTGTTTTCATCAATTGCACAAGCCTAGCAAATTGATTTGCATTTGTCCTTGAAATATGATTTTTTATTTACTTTTTTTGTTATAATATACAAATTATTTTCAAATACCTTTTCCTTTTGTCACTCATGTTAGCAAACAGACACCAGACTCTACATTCGCTAGGTTTATCAATGAATATTTTGATTCGATAGAATTCGACGTTTTGAGAGGTTAAATTAGCGAACATTCGCTAATTGTAATTGGTCGATAACCAAGTTCGATAATGTTTTGACATATGAAGCGAATTTAATTTAAGCGAATCGATATTCATAATACAGAGTTATCGAATTCGCAAGTTTTTAAGCTCGCTTCGCTATTCATAATGAGGGCCTTAATATAAATAGTTCAGAAATCACACAAGATTAACAAAAACGTATAGTTCTAATAAATTTGATATCTTTGAATCTTTATTTTAAACGATTGTGTAACGTTTTAATTTATTTTGACTTCAGAGATGAGCATGGCCAACTTACTTGCAGCAAATATGTTAGCAAACAAATTTTTAATAGTGACATGGAATACGTTATACATAAAACTATATTTTCATTTATCCATTTAAAATTTTCATGTTCCTGTAAGTTAGTTTCATTTTATTACTTCAAGTGTGCTTCTCATTCAATTATTTATTTGATCGAATAAATTTAACCAAATTAAAAAATCTTTTTTTTTAAGGCTTAGAGTAACATTTATGTTCCTTTGTAAGTACTTCTGAGAAGATGGAAAACATATTCTAGTACTTCAAGCTACACATATTTTTATTAAACCTTCCAGAAAAAAACTAAGCGCTAAATTCCTTTTGGCGCCCCAGCAATTAGCCGTCCACCTTCACTCCAACCCTGTGTCAATGCATTTGTGTTTGTGTAACTCACACAATTATAGATAATACTTCACTTTTTTCTCGATTTGCCTCTTCCTTTGAAATTTTGTGGTTACTTCTTTCACCACCCTTTATCATACGGTTTGATGGTTACAACAGAAACGCCCAAAAAGTGGGTGCGGGTCTGTTAGGTTTACTCAAAGCACAACCTAGATTTTTATAAATTCTGACCTGATATATCGTTTTTCATCAAAAATTAATTTTGTTTATTTTCATTATCAAATCCGAAACTTTCACCCAAATCGGTTGGGCTATTCAGTTTTAAGGAATTTTTTCCGCTCTCCCATACAAACAGTCCTACTGTGTGGCGGTACATCCGAAAATCATTAAATTACCTTTTCAAAGTATTTTTAGTTCCCGTTTATTCTTGAAAATTGAAAAGTAAAAAAATACTTCTTTTTCTTAAATATTTTTTTTTTTTACTATTCTCTTGAAAAACAAAAAAAAATATCTCCACACAATCTTTGCCGCCGCCCCTCAATACAGTGACGCAATTTTGCATACTTTTGTTTGCAGTTCATTAGCAGAATCCAAGAATTGGATATTTTTTATTTTATGTGTTTGTTTTTGCAAAATATGTGCTTACTCATAGGTAAAGAAAAAAAATCCCCATAAAATGAGCCAACAAGCAAAAATCACAAAAAAAAAAAAAACAGAAGGTGGGCTCAATGATGGACAGTATGTATTTTATGAAAATCATAATTATCAAAATCTCTTAAGAGAATCATGCAGTACCTACTTAATAACTAAGTACAGTAAATTATTTTGGTATCACAAATAACATCTTTTAAATGGATGTAGAATTCACGGCTTTGATATTGGTCTAAAACCAAGAAATATAACACATTGAATTTGTGTACACCACCTGAACACAAAACAAACAAAAAAAACTCGTATGTAATTTTTTCCCCCAATGTTTACCATCATAATACCAAACAATAATAACAATGACGTACCCATATATTTATAATAAAAAAAAATATTAATAAAAAGTTTTTGGTAAGATCGTTGCTCACCTTTTCGATTACTTCCGTACGTTTGACCATCATCAGTCGTGTCATAATTTTGTTGATCATTCTCATTGATAATGGTTTTTAAATCGTCCGTAGCCATATATTTGTATTGATGTTGGTCTAAGTGATCCTCACCGCCTTCGTCTTCGGAGTCCGACATAAAAGCTTCGTGCATAGACTCCGGAGCAACAACTTTGTATTTTTCTTCTAAAACACCAGTAACAGTATTTGTAATACTTTTTTCAGTAACAACTTTTAATGTTTCGACAGCAGTCACATAACCTAGTTTATTTGCAATATTCAAGGCCGTTTGTCCATGCTTGATAGAAAAAAAATTAAATAAAAAGGGGCGGATTAAAATAATGCACTTGAAAATTGTAACAGTATTAATTGGGCCCGAAATATTGAATGACAATTTGAGCAAATATATCAAAAACTTTTTTTGTTGTTAATTTTTTTTTTTTATTTAATCAAAAATGCAATATCGGACCGATCGCAGGGTAAGGTAAACCAACCAAACTCAATTTTGATTTCAAAAAAGGATTTCGAAAACGTCCAAAACACAGATTTTTTTTTAAAACAACCTATGCATGGTATAACGAACGCAGTTGTGTGCCTAATTTTATTTTTATTGATGTGCACTACCCTTATATTTTTAGAACGCGCGTTCTTCTCTCTGATGTATATGTTTACTTTTTGTATTCGGTTCGGAATTTTCCAATTTTTTTTTTTTTTGGGGGGGGTTTTATATAAAATAGGAAAAAAATGCCACAATAAAATTGGTATTTCTAATTATTCTCATTCGCTACTCTCTCAGAGAGTAAGTCTTGGTATAGCACATATAAATATGATTTAAACTTGAGATTCAATCTATTTTAGAATTTTAATTTCACTGAAATTCATAGATGGGGGAAATTTCCAATAGGCTTCTATTTAAGGCACAGTGCGGTTCAATGGGTGGGATATATATATATTTTTTTAAATTAAATAAACTCCATTTATAACAATGAGAAAATTTTGAGAAAAAATTGGTACGATTAAAATTATGAAAAAAAAATGAGAACAGTCGGAAGAGGATTTTTTCTTGTAAAAAGACCCACCTTAAATTTTATGACGGATGAACTTTAATTCTTTATTCTTTCTATTTTGTATACCCAACATTTTTATTATATTATTATATTTTTTTCTTATTTTAGCAAAACAATAAAAATAAAGGTTCCTGGTTAATGTTCAATGAGTCAGCTATTTCGTATATTTTCTTGGAACAGTTCAATTGAATTGCTTTTAAGGGAGAACACATTGGTGAGAACTGTCAAAATCAACTATTTTAATATTTTATTCTAATTTTTCTTAATTGATTACTTTTTAATCTCTGTCTAAATGGCTAACCATAATTAGACGGACGCTGTCGGAAGCTAAAGTAAAAGACCAACGAAAAGTGGCTACCCGAGCAGTAAAGTGGAAAATTATCTTTCTCTTTTCTTGTTCTTATTTCATTAAATGTAAGTTTTACTACTCTTCACTTCCGATAGAAAAAGTATCAGTTTTTATGTTAAATCTAATAACAACTAATCCCGGGAGTGTTGAACTAGGCTGCAGGCGATATCGATAATTTATACGGAAACTTATTTTTTTCTGTCATGGCACCCATAAACCCACAATTAAACATTATTTGAACTATGGTATCTCCTGAACAAGATACAAAATAGTTTTTTTGGGGGTTTAAAATTAAATTTAAGAACAAATGATTTCCATTGAGCTAAAATAAAAACCATATTTATAATTTAAGCTCAGTTTTTTTCATATTTTATCTCGCAATTTAAAATACGAAAATTGACGTTCCGACATAAAACGTATTGTGATTTTTTAGTTTCGTGATCTGCTCTCAGTAAAAAAAAAATTCTGGTACTACATAGATTTTTTTTCTTACTGATATATAATTTGATAATAACATTTTTAATATTTTCAACCAATGGAACCGCACTGTACCCACATCATTATAATTGGAAACATTCCAATGAATGAATGTACTACATCTATACTCAGAAGCAAATGAAGATCATGACGTATTTTTTCAGATCGGACGCAAGAATGTGTGTTCACTAAGTAAAAGCTTGAAAAGGCTATGCGAATAATTAGAAAAGAATCGATACACGCTGACGAATTTTATCCTGAGTTGTGTTTTTTTATTCTTATGATGAATGAGTTTAATTTATGCAGCACTTTGACTTTTAATAGTGTACCTAATAAGAGGTCAATTTAAAGGTCGGGCGATGTTTACAGCAGCATACAAATAAAAAGTGTTTTTGATTTGTAAATGATAATTCAATAGTTTAAATGCCGACTTTCGCTTTCGCGGATAGCTATAATGGATGCAGATAAGATTTTATGAATGAAAATTATTATTGTTATAATCACATAAATATGTTGTGAATGGTGGAATGTGTCAAAAAATGATTTTAAAAACGGAGTGTACTATTTATGAAACTATTTTGACATTTTGCCCATAGTACACGTTAAAAAAAATGCGGCAGTGTCTGGATGGTGTCACGAGAGTTGGCAACACCGGTATGACCCATGAGTACCAATAATATGAACAGAACTATACACCCAAAACTACACAGAACTTGGGATGGGTTGGTGTACTTTTTATGAACAATGTTTTTTTTTTAATTAATTTGATATTGCGCATTGGTCTTATTTATATTCAATTTTTTTTAGTGCGCAGTGCTAATTAATGACCGAAGGAAAATTAATTAAGAGTGTGAACATTAATGAATGAATATCGAATATCAAGGAAACTGATCCATAACCTAGTCCCATATTACAAATTTATTTTTTTGTTTGAGGTAATAATGTTGTTTTTTTTCCAGTCATGTAGTGTTGGAGGAAAAGTTTTCAAATTTGTCAAAAGAAGTTTGCTGTTTGTTTTTTTTAGATACTTTTTTTTATGAGGTGGAAAGATCTGCTTGTTCCAGTTGCAAATGTTTGGCACAGCACTGTATACCAAATTTCATGTCAAGCGCTTTTGAAGTCTATAGGGTTCGTACAAACAAACAAATTCAGTTTTAGCCTATATTTTTTATTGCCTCGTAATTAAAAATACGAAAATTAATGTTTGGCAAAAACGTGTTTTCAAAATTAATTAATTTCACCAAAAGTTTCAAGAAATTGTATTTAATTTATAATTTTACTTTGCATTTTCAAGACAAAGTAAATTAAAGATTACTCCATTTTTAGCGGCCTACCTAACTGCATTAGTCAAGTTCGTGATGGATATTTGGACCAAAGTGACCATTCTTCTTTGGAAAACTATTTTGGAAATGTAACAGGGAGGTCCCTTTAATGCAATTTGGAGTAGGTTGAAATAGCTTCTCACAAAACGTTTATCAAAATTATGAAATGATAACAAAATAAGAGCTCTAAAAGATTCACTATATAAAAACTTAAATGGCTTGGTGCATAAAATGATTATTTCAGTTGGATTATTTTTCTTTTGATTACAAATTTGTATTTCATTGCTTTATTAATGTTCATAAAGGCAATTGACAGTTAAAGTTGATATACCCTCCATAGCTTTTAAAAACAACACTTTTTGTCACACACTGGTCATGATTCATATCAAAATTTACTCAAATTTGTCAGCATTAATTAAGTGCCAGAAAATAGTGATGTTATTTAAATTGTCTTACATTTGTGAGAGCATTTGGATTGGCCTTATGTGTCAATAATAAATTTATCACCAATGTGTGTCCTTGTTGGGCAGCTTGATGAAGCGGTGTATATCCTACATTTGTACTTAATTCAATATTTGCATCGTTTTCGAGTAAGAACTTGACCATAGTTATTTGACCAAAATGTGCAGCAACATGCAATGGTGAATAACCAGCTTTGGTACGTTCTGATATCTGTGCATTATTATCGAGCAGTATTTGAGCAACTTTAGCTCTATCTTCTTGGGCACACAAGTGCATGGGTGTAAGGCCATTTCTGGCCGATATATTGGCAGAGGCCCCGTGTTCAAGCAAGAGATTCACCATATCGACATGGCCTTCTTGGGCAGCTAAATGCAGCGGAGCAAATCCAGATTTGCTTTTGGCATTTGGATCGGCACCATATTGCAATAGGTTTGTGGCGATATCCATTTGATTTTTTCTAGCAGCAATATGTAGAGCTGTGTGGCCATTTTTAGCACTTGCTTGTGGCAATGCACCTTTTTCGAGTAATAATAGGGCAATTTCCTGATGATCGTAATGACTGGCCACATGCAATGGTGTAACGCCATTTTTCCCTTGACAATCAACATTAGCTCCTTTCTGGAGCAATAATTGTACTATTTGAACTTTGCCATATTTAGCTGCTAAATGAAGTGGCGAAAAGCTTTTCTTGGTGACAGCGTCAAGGGATGCATTATTATCGATCAGTAAAGCAGCAACTTCTTCCTGGCCTTCTTTAGCGGCAATATGCAAGGGCGTGTAAGCATCTTTTGTAATCGAGTCGACATTGGCACCGTGCTGCAGCATTAGCATTATAATATCAACATTACCCAGACGTGAGGACACATGAAGGGGGGTTTGCCCTTCGCGAGCCTGGGCATCTACTTGGGCACCATTTCGTAGGAGAATTCGAATAATATCTGTTTGGTTTGCACGAGCTGCTAAATGAAGTGGTGTTTCTCCTCTGACAGTTGGTGCGTCTGGATTGGCATCGTGTTGCAGTAGGTATATAACTATATTCATACAGCCCATGAAGCTGGAAACGTGAAGCGGTGTCAATCCGCTTTCAGTAGTCGCACTTATACTGGCATTGTGTTTTAACAAAAGCTCAACCACTTTGATGCGATTCTTTTTGCATGCGATGTGCAGCGGCGTAAATCCATTCAGAGCTCGTGCATTTGGATCAGCATTATGATCGAGTAGGAGCTTAGCTACCTTAACATGTCCGCAATGTGCCGATACATGCAGTGCCGTCAAATAGTCTACAGTTACCTCATCGACGGGCGCTTTGTGCATTAGAAGAATACGAGCTGCTTCATCATGTTCACCCTGAGCAGCCATATGCAAAGGCGCTAGACCATTTTTTGTTTTTGACAAAATCGGTGCCCCATTTTCAACCAATAGTTCAATAACCCCCTTGTGGCCAGATCGTGCGGCGCAATGCAGCGGCGTAAGGCCGTCACGAGTTGTAGCATCTATACGAGCGTTTTTCGACAAAAGCAATATGAGAATATTCTTCTTGCCCCATTTGCAAGCCACATGCAAAGGTGTTATATTATGTTTGGCAATGTAATTGACATCTGCTCCGCGCTCAATTAATAGCTTTGCTATATCAACGTTTCCATAATGTGCAGCAATGTGTAGCGGAGTGAAACCGCTTTTTGAAACAATATCAGGGTTATGGTCGTTTTCTAGAAGCAAAGAAGCTGCCTTAACATCATCCTTTTTGGCGGCAATATGAAGCGCTGGAAGACGAACCTTGCTCCGGGAGTCACTTTCAAGCAGAACAGCAACAACTTTATCGTGACCCTGTTGCATGGCGACGGCAAGTGGTGTGAATCCATCCTATTTTTTTTTTTTTTTTTTTTTTTTTTTTTGTATTTATAAAATATATATCAAAATTACATGAATATACGGATTGAATATATGTAAAGGTACCTCTGTTGCCAGAGACGGATTGGCACCCTTAGCCAAAAGATATCGCACACAAGCATCATGATTTTCTTGAGCCGCCATATAGAGCGGTGTGAATCCATTAAGCGACTGAACGTTAACATTTGCGTTGTATTGAATCAACAGTTTAATAACCTCCTTTTGACCGGCAAGTGAAGCTATATGTAGAGCTGTGTTGCCTTTTTTTGTGGCATTGTCAACATTTGCACCGCGCCGTAATAATTCGCTTACAATGTCAATGTAGCCATCTTTCGCTGCTAAATGGAGTGCATTGAGGCCATTCTAAATAGGACAGTGGGGTGTTTATATTTTCATTTTTGTTCGATTACAAAAAATCTTCATGTATGAAATCATAAGCTCTGTAAAATTATAACAATAATAACTTACCGCATTACAGGTGTTTATGTCTGTTACTTGCCCGGATTCTAGAAATTCAATTACTTTACCTAATTCACCGCTTCGACCAGCTCTAAGAAACGATATTGTTGCATCAATCTGCAAATGTTATACAAAAAGAAAAGAAATTAGTTTGTTTATATTTTTATGGAATTTGTTCTTAAAAACAAGGAAGACTAGGTTATGTTGACAAAGGTTTCAGGAAAACAGGATTTTGGTTCATTGTGACCATTCAGAGTTCCTCGAGACAGTATACCTATATGTTTATGTACTTAAAAATTCCTAATTTTTTTAGAGAGAAGTCTTTTTAAAACTAATATTTTAAAATGCAAGGCCCTCAATTTGAGCAATAAGTTATGAAAACATTTCTATCTTTTATCAAAATTTCTGGAAAATTCTAAGTTTTTCGAAATTTTATAAAGTGACTCACCTGTTTATTGAGCTTATGTGCCATTTTTTCTGTTGATCCTCTTTCGATTTGTTCATTATTTTGTGGAACTGTATCTACAGCTGTTGGAAGTTGAATATCTTTTGCCATTGAAGGCAAGTTTCCATTTTTTGTGTCACCAAGTGCCATTTTTCTTGTTTTTTATTTTTCTTTTTTTGTTTTATTTTGAATGCAGATTTTATGCGTGGTCAGATTACATGAAGATTCGATCTAATAATGAGTAGAAAATATTTTTTGTTTATAATTTTAATTAAGGTAAATAAATACAACGGAAAAAAAGAAGAAAATAATTTATTGTCTTGACGTGTGGGCAATATTTCAATAACTCAAACACACACCTTTCCACACATCTTCCCTTCCTTCCCATCCTAACCTATCCTTCACGCCCACGCTGTGTTGAAAACATATAAATGGGTACACAAAAAATTCCCTTGAGCGCACGCAAATTATAAAAAAAAAACACCTGTGCTATCTCTGTTTTTCAAAAATTTGCTTCATCAATCTATATCTTTTCGAAACTCTCTCATTTCTAACTCTAATTTTTCGTAACTTAGCCTTTCTGAATTTTATTTAAACTTGAAAACTAAATATAAAAAATTGATATTTTTTTAATTTTATTTTAAAAATAAATAAAACTTGCCAGATTTTTAAGAACTTCTTGTACATTTGCATTTAATTAAAAAAAAAGTATTTACATTAAAAACAGCTTGAGGAAGGATTAAAATTTTACTTTTAAATAAATAAATAATAATTCTTAGGTTTATTAAAATTCTTTTACATTAGAATTGAATACAAAGAGCAAAACAACAGTAAACCCCGCCATAGCCACAAAATAATTTTTAGGAGCATCATTTAATTATTAACAATTTATTTTAAAAATTAAGTTTAAAAAATTGCGAATACAAATGAGTTTTCCTGTTATTTTGAATTATTGTATTAAATTATTGTAAAAGTAATAGACGTGAAAATTTATGTATTTAAAATAATTTTAAATGAAAAATTAAAAATGTTTTTATTTATTTTTTCTAAAACATTTCTCTAATTTCAATTCAGGTTCTTAAATAAAATACTATCGTGTCTCAATTTTGAATATTGCTATTTTAATCATTTCTTTTTTTGGAAAATGCTCTTCTACTAAATGCATCCCACAAAAGGGACGTGTTATATTTCAAATGATAGGCCTTTTAGTTTGAAACATTTCAACATTTTTTATTGATATTGACACAAAATTTTGGTATTTTTTTTTCAGAATTTTCAAAACGAAGTTCTGCTCGTCTGCAGGCCTGGATATTAACGCCTAATCCAAAGTAGACGTGCAGGCAGATAAGTCAAAATTAGGCCTGCATTTTAAATAATTTTCAGTGTTGACACGAAATTTCTGGCCAAAAAATAACTATTTTTTTTTTTTGAGTGGAAAAAAATTAGAGCTAATTTTTTTCAGAATTTTCAAAAACAAATGATGTTCAAGCATACATCTTATACATATGTATGTCTGAATGAACCTAGATTTTGACTACTTTCTAAAATTATTTTCAGGATTACCACTTTTACTGCAAATATATTTTTTTTTAATGGAAAACAAATATGAACATTTTTTTACAAGAATACACTATACTTTTAATTGTTATCCATAATTGGAATATAAAAGACATTAAAAAAAATTGAGTATTATTTATTTATCTAAAATTATTTTAAAAATAAAACAAAGATACATTTTTCAAAAATGTTGTTTTCCAATATTCAAATATTTACTTTGTTCTAATTTCAATTTCGTCGAAAATTTATTCTTGAATAATAAGCTATATCTGGAAAAGAGTCATCGTTTTTTTTAGTTTATAAATGTATTTATTGTTGATTTATTTAACTACCCCCAGTCCACAAAACAACATAAGCATCAAAACCAAAAATTAAAAATCAGCTAAATCGGAACAGTGGATTATAATTTACAAAAAATCAAATCAGAAACCTTCATGGACTTGCGTATCTTGTCGGGTCTAAATTAATACTCACTATATCGCATGACATCACCATCATACTTCATGACTCATCGTTATAAATTTAATATAGAAACTTACAACAGCATGTGCGTATAGCACATTGAATTATGTTGAATGGCTAAACTAGTATATTAATTTCAGTATCGCTGTGAACAAAAAAAAAATAATTAAATGTGTTTTTTTTTTTTGCTGCTCTCCCTGTTCAAATTAATTACTTCCTTTTTCATCAGTCATACGGACATGGAACGTAAACTCAATTAGAACATCAATTATTATACTAGTGGAGAATAAAAATGTATTGCGATACGATGTACACTTTATAGTACGGTTCACTTGGCGCACTTGACACATTTTATATAAAATGTATATTTTTGACTTGGTCTATGGCATGGCTTAAAGAAGACATAAACATTTCGATAAAGTAAAATCAACCGGCGCTAGTAAAATGAAGTTTTGCACATTTTATTTTGAGATAAATTCAAACATATTTCTTGGGCCGCCCTCAATACCCATAAATGTTTGCCATAGGATTAATTTTCGGCATTAAACATTGTGCTGCACGTTGGGATCAAAAAGTGGTTGTTTTACGATTTGATTTCCTTTTAGTAGGTGTACACTAGCTTAGGTCCTCGGACTTATTATGTCTAGTTAGTTTCCTTTTAAGGGGGGCAGGGTATCTGCTATTCCTACGCGCCATCGCGCACGGTTCCTGGAGATGCATCTCAACTCTCTCCAACCCTTCGATTCCTCTTTGACCATTCTTCACCAAGTGCTTCTAGGTCAGCATGCTTTTCTGCATGTCTCAGTGAAAAGGTACCATTGCATTGTTTAACTAGCAATGCACTCGTTAGCACTGTCATTTACGTCTTCGTATGATAGAGCCAGCGGGTTCCTGTTTCGCCATTGGAGATACGGTTGGGCAAGAAAATCCTCAAAATACTTCGCAGACATTTATTTTTTTGAATTACATTTTGATAATAAATCAATACGTGTTGAAGTTGCTCTATTTGACGTAGAAGTTTTTGAAACAGATTATTTAGCGACGTTCCCTTTTGACATTCGTGTAAAATAATTGCTTTTGGCCAAAACGGTGGTGAGATCAGAGATGGGAAGAGTGAAGAGTATTTTGAGAAATTACGATAAATCATTTTCTCGACGGGCGTTAGCGTCCGTCTCACTCAGTAATTTTTAAAACAGCAAAACCTGATTAACAGCTGAAGTCAAATCTTAAAGAATCGCATACAAATTAGTTTTGAAGGCATTTCTCTTTGCAGTCATAATGTCACCGTTTAACACTTCTGAATGTCGAGAAATCATTTGAATACAAGCCCTGAACTACAAACTTCACTTTTTACATCTGTCTCTGCCACTAATAAAAATTAATTTTTCAGAGGCTCGGTAAACTTTCAAGACCTGCTGACGACTAGCTCACCTGCACATCAATGTCAGAACTAATAGCAGTCCGAAAAGTAGTACCCCACGTCAACAGACTCTAGATCAACACTTCCAAATCTGCTTCAGGAGACCCTCAACTGGATGAGGCCTTCACACCGCAGCCAAATGCAGAAATATCGACTTGGAACGTCCTGACGTATCTACCATAACCGCCAAGCGGGACGTGAAGTAGCTGGGGATAAACTTCAAGCCAGCTGGGCTTAAGCACTAAGCCGAAAGACAAAGATACTGATCTACAAGCAACTTCTAAAAGCAATAATCAGCTGGCCTTATCCCAGTCTGGTTTTAAATATCGAAGTCAGTCATGAAGGAACTCCAAGTTTTCTAAAGGTTGATTCTCAGGATCTGCACCGGAATGTACTTCAACCTGCAGCGGCAAAAGCACTACAAAAACGAACAACTCTACATAGAATCGAACATTTAGTTTTATCATCAAGCGAAAAACACTCCGAATAGCTAATGGAGTTTTGAGAGTTTAAAAAATGTATAGACCTATTGAGATCCTGAGAATGAGTAAAACAAAAACACAAATCAGTCCATTTAAATTTAAGTTGCACACGCAAGACTATTCTTGACTCGATTAACTTGCTTGAAATAATTTAAATCTTTTTCATGAGTTGACTACTCAGAGACGCGCAGAGTTCACAGCAAATGTTTGCAGGGGCAATCAAAGTAAGAAGGGTGTGTATGTACTATGTATATGATTAAGGGAGCAATTTTTTGAGCCAAAAACACGAAGATGGCGATGCCACACTTAAACTCTATGAGAATACAAAAACAAAATCGAAAATAAAAATAAAAACAAAAATCCACAATAGCTTTAAATCTAAATCAACTGGTTTTTGGTGAATTTTATGGAGAATTTTTCTACTGGTTCTTGCTGCCAGCGCAAAGAAATTCAATAGATGACCTCCAAAATGCGGTTATGTCCAAATGTCAATATGAAAAAAAGAAGAAAATATTAAGAAACGTATGTATACCTACATTATAATATGACGAAGCAAGCAAGATTGACATCATCATCCTCAGAAATCAAGAATAATAATCATAACATTGAGGTAGGTAGGCGTAGAATTGATATAATAATATGAAGCGCAATGTATTGATTTATTGAGCAGGGTCAAGGTGTTGCGAAAATAAAAAAATAAGCATCAGTGTGGAGCACAGACGCCTCTTGAAAAATCCAACCAAATTAAAAATTTAACTAATAAAACACATCCCATTCCATCCCATCCAATCCCAACAAGTGTGACATTTTGTCACCAATTAAAAGTATCAAAATACAATCACAACTAGAACCGAACTTTGGGAGGCTGCGATTGTTCGTAGTTCACAGCACTATAGGGAGACATTGTTGTTTCCACTTTAAGTTTAATGTTGAGGAAGCAACAACATCGCATAAATAAATTTTCTCTAATTTTTGCAATTTTGTTTGTTTTTTTTTTTGTGGGTAACATAATTTTTTAGTTTTTATTTCTTTACTTGTGTTCCTTTTCAAATATGACTAGGACAACAGAATACAAAAAAAAAATATAAATAGTCTTCGAATGAGGAAGACATTTTTTTTTGTCTAAATCTTGAATTTGCCCCAAAATAATTCATCGAAACACACAATTATGTATAGTTAATAAAATTACATGATTAGATATGGGCCAAACATTAATTTTTTATTCATTTTGCAGTCTTGTTTTTCTGAAGAACTTATCTTTTTTTTTGTTGGGCAAAACTTACCTTCTGTTTTTTATTGGCAATTTTTTGTGTCGTCTATTAAGAAAATTTAAGTTCTGAACTCGGCACTGGAGGAGATTGACTCGTTTATTTTCGGTTTTGTTATTAAATCACAATTATATTATATCGCATTATATGGTTATTCATAAAAATCAAACCGGACCGAATAACAAAAAGAAAAACACTCTTTTTAGGCAAATAAATTAAATATTTTATTGTTTTTTGTTTCCACTGGTAATGTAGGAATTTTTCTTAGTTGTTTGAATCGGATGATTGAGAAAATTTTCTTTTTAACCACAAATTTATAATAATCGTCACCAGCAACTTTCCTTTAAAATCATTTATTTACTAAAAAGAAATATAACAAAATGTTTAAATTGAATATAATCGACAAATGGACACTTGCCACTCTTTCCACCCACTACAGATGATGAGAGATGATCACTTCTCACTTCACTAAAAAAAAATAATAAACATACACACATAAATGTGTATAAAAAAAATATGGATATTGAATAGGAGATGTATAAATATCCAGTTCCAGTGTGTTCCGTATATGTTGAATCGCAATAAATTCCAGTGGAAAGTGGTCCTTATTCCAAGCAAAAAGTGGTTGCGTTCAACACTCAACGCAAGAATCAAATGTGGATTTCCTTTCAACCATAAAAAATCATTTCCGTTAAGGAAAGTTTTAAATTTTTCTTTCAGACGGATTTTTCTTCAATAGTCTAATATACAAATAATATAATGTCGGCCTATATGCGTCGGAAAGCCAATTCAAAATACATCTCAACAGCAATCGTACCAATAACACACCATTTGATCGAGTCAAGCAGTGCCGGCAACGGAAAATAATGAATGCGGCCGATAGAATCAACGACGGTACCACTACATCTGCAGCTACGACGACTGTGTCCATAACACAGCTACATGAGTAAAGAGGAACCGGCTTGGAAAGTCCTTTTTGGTACATTCATAGTAGACGGCAGCGTGGCAGACCATGCTTGCGCTGGAGAGATGGCGTAGACCAGAACACCCGAAGCCTTGGGGTGTGCAACTGGATGGCGTCGGCTCGAGACCTGGATAGGTGGAAACTCTTGTTGAAGGAGGACAGGACAAGTTTAACGAAACTTGGGCAAATTTCTAAAAGTTTTTGTATAGATTAGAATGGTTGAGATGAACAGGACTGCCGAGCAAATGTTTGAAGTTTGAGAAATAAGTACTAAGCAATTTCCTTCAAATAATCTAAAATTTTCATCTTTTTATAAAATCAAATTCTGCCTTTTATAAAGCCAGAATAAAAAAAAAAGAAAAATCTTGTTTTTGTGGAACCTGTCAAAATTTTTCTCCCAAAATAAATGCTTAGGACATTATTTTTCCGGAAAAATTTAGTGGGGACTTTCTTATGCCTGTTTGGTAACTAGAAATCTGCACCAATTTGGGCCTTTTTCGTATAAAAAAGTTGAAGGAAAAATTTTGTATGAGAAGAAAATTTTTTCCCGATCTGCGTATTAGGCTTTAAAAAGAAGAGAATTTCTCTTCTGGATTTGAAATCAGAAGCAAAAACAGAATTTCGGATTGCCAATTGAAACCGCCAATAAAATTTTTTGTTATGTATGTACATCCCCTTCTTTGCTGTCAATCCTACTTCAAACAATGATATACGGATATACGAGGATATACACAAAAGAAGCGACGTGACTACGTTTTTTCTTTGTATATGAAAACTATAGTACTCTCATGGGGAGTTTTTTTTTAGGGTTGCCCGGATCCTGGTGGTGGCGCTGCAAAATGTGAGGTGTAAAATTCGATTTGGTGAGTCTTTAAACGTCGAAAATTGGTGGTAGGAGCAAGAGGAGACTATTTTTTGGATAATAGCATCCAAAAAATATACATACATTAGATGTCGCCCCATTCGACTTCCACCATGAGAGTACTATAGTTTTCATATACAAAGGTTTTTTTGATTTGTGATGATGCTTCATTTGCTTGAAATTGGTTCGACACGTTCACGTTCTGTTGGCTCAACACTTCGCATTGTGAATCATCCATCAAATAACTCGAACGCCGCTAATTACCACGTTTACAAGCAGAATTGAGAGCTCGAGTTGGATTAAGGTCGAATTTTCGACCCAGGTTTTTCGTCATTTGAGTTGAGCACTTCAATTAGAGTTTAGTTGAAAATATGTTGAGATGACAGCTGATGGTGTCTCACTCACACAAACCTCAGATATTTTGCCAATGCCATACCAACTCCTCAACTCAGGTTTTTCAGCACAAATTACGACTCGACTCCGCTCCTGAAGCGGAGTCGAGTCGGTTGAAGCTCGTTTCAACTCAACACAGGTATACAAACGGGCGAAGCGAGCTTGAAGCTCGCTTCAATACCTCTTGTAAACATGGTAAATGACGATTAATCAACCCGATGTAAGTATATAGAAAGATGTTCAAAAGTCATTCAACCGCACTTCAACCCTCCGTGTATGCCAAGAAATACGTCACGTTGCTTCCGCTTACGTTTTCGACTTTTCGTTTTTGTCTTATTCTCCGTCATCACTCATCATCCTTTATCGCTATTCTTCTTCTAAAATTGTTTTCAATATAATAATTGATTTTACTTGCATCATTTTTGTTTTTTATTTGTTAATTAAATGTTTTTTAGCAAGGCAACAATAATTATTTGTTTATTATCAGTGTTTTGTTGGTTTGGTTATTAAGTAGTTTGCATTAAAAGTGTAAACGAATACGAGTCGTCTCTTAAAACCCCGTAAGGTCGTCGTTAGTAGTGTTCTTTATACCTATGGGTTCGTGACCAAAATTCAGGTTTTAAGTTAGATACATAGCTTTTTATTATGAGAAACACTTTAATTCAGATAGCTAATATCTGCCTTAAATACGTTATATTATTAAAAGTACACTGCAAGTTTTCATTAAAAACCAAAAAAAAAAACGAGATATAATAATTTGTGTTGAATTTTTAATGGCTGTGATTTCAAAATTGCAAACAGAAAAAATTGTATTCAATTCGTATGGATCGACCACAACCAGCCAGGAAGGAGCATCGGCAACAGCAGTGCGAACAAGAAAACAAAGTTATATCGTTGGTGGGTATAAAAACTATTTCTTTTTATATTTTTTAATCCGTTTTTTTTTCATTTCCCAACCGAAAATACACGTATTCCTTGATATTTCTATATATATACATTGTTGTTTTCTTATATATACAAAATGTATTCAATTCTTTTTAAAGTTATTAGTTATTCTGAGGCCAAGAATCGCAATTGGTTTTCCAGATACAACCTGAATTAACATCATGTATACGAGTACATGAGTTTATTTTTTATTTTTCTGCTTGTAAAAGATGACTGTTAGTAAAATAAAGAAGATCAATTATTATTAAAGGGCAGACAGATGCGTAAAGGCAACAAGTGAAACAATTTCCACTTGAAATAAAAAAAAGTAAGTTATACTTACCCACATTCGTTAAACAAGTTTCTTTATCTTACCCATCCCCGATGTGTATCAATGACACCTTAGTGAAGTCATCAACAAGAAGAACTACCTCGTTTCATTCTTATTGCCCTCCTAAGTTGACGTGGATAACATTTAAAGTTTAAATTAACAACTCAACTTCAATTGTAAGATAGCGTTTTTGTATTTTGTTGAATTCAAGGTTAATTATTTTAACAGGTGAAACCATGACTCAAAATTATTTTGTTTAAGTTTTCAATGGCATTTGACCACATTGCTAAAGGAATGTACAATTTATCGTTTTCAAAACGTTTCGTGCGAAATGTATAAAAATATATATTTTGAATATGTTTATTAGAAAACAGCGCGGCGGCGGCGGCGGCGTTTCAACAGTATCGCCAATTGGGAGGTCTGTCGATGTTTTCTGAGATCAATCCGGCGAACCCCTCAAGTTGAGACTTAGGGTGACGCAGTGGTTCCAGTCAAGAAACTCTGGAATATTCAACCTCAAAATATGGTATTAGCCTTGAATTTTATTTTTGCCGTTAAACTATTCGAACATTTCTTTAAGCTTTGATCGACACTTCAATTGATGTTCATTGACTTCGAAGAGGCGTCCAGGAGTGTCAATAGGGAATTCATCTGACTTGCTTTTGTTTGCTATTATTGCGGCTCGAGCCTTGAAGTAAGGTTGTTGTCAGAGGAGTTAAAAATTCAAAATGGGGTTGGGCAAAAATATATACCTTCATTAATAACGTTTCTTTAGTTGATTATGATTAGTGATGTAAAGTCGAATCGAGAAATTTAATGATTAAATATCAAACTACGACTGTATTATTTTATGATATTGTAAATAAACTGGTTAGGACATAACCAAGACAACCTCTTCCATACAAAATTTTGATAACATGACAATGATTTCATGAGACTCATTAGGCTCCCGACCCATAAGGCATGTTCCCTGCTTGCGACTATCCAGTTTAATAGCCTTAGGTATACGAGTAGAACATTGGTAAATATGTTTTCTCAAAACAAGGAAATATGGAGATTACCCTATAATTTTTCGGGCAGAGTTCTGTGGAATTATCTCTTCATTTAAAAGAAAAATAACTCAGTAGGCAGCAAATATTAATGGTATTATTTTTCATATTCTGAAGCCTTCGTTGTAGTTCAAGCATTGATATCTGTTTATCTAATTCAGTAATGAAGACATCAAATGAAACATAAAAGAAGTATATGGGGATGGAAGATTCTAGAAATAAGCTGGAAGGTTGTCCACACTATTTGTTGAGATCCAAAAAGGTTTATAGCAGAGATCAGAAATAATTGTCAACCTTTATTTTCAATTGGTTTTTCTCAGAGAGTAACTATGTTATGGTTTGAAATTTATTTTAAAAAAATAGGTTATCGGTTGACACTTATTTTTCATTTTCAAAAATATCTCAATAGTTGAATTTTTCACAAAAAAATTAATGGAAAAGGTCATCCTTTAACCTTTTTCGCTGAAAATAAATCAAAAATGGTTAATGCAAAGATTGATGAGAACGTGTTTATTTTTGAAAATAAATACATAATGATACATTATGCACATCCGCATGAATCATAGCTTAAAAAATACGAACGGACATTCTGGTTGATAAAATTGAAGATAAGATTAATTTTTTTCTTTCAAAAATAAAGGTTACTCTCAGACCTTGACCTTGGTTGAAAATAAAGGTTATTGATGAGTGAGTATTTTTGAAAAGCTCATCATATAATAGTTATTAGAGAACCCTTTAAAAGGTTGAGATTTATTTCTGATCTCTGGTTTGTAGATCCATCCACTACTCGTATTTTATAAACCAGAACGGTTTTGAGTCTGCAGGTTTCCAGACTTAATGTGATCACTTAAACAACTCAAGTTAGAATATGTTGTATTTGTAGTTTGCCTAAACGTATGGAACGCTTTTTACATATTTTTTTCATGGAAATTTCAATAGGAAAAGTCGGAAGGCGTTAGTTTAGTCATTTGCGGTTCTATAAAAAATTTATTTATTTTAATTACAAACTCGAATTTTCATCTTGGCTTCGAGTTTTTGAAAATTTGTATTTCTTTTTTTTAAGTAGGTTCTTGGAATAGAACGAGGTGTTTGATTAGACGGGACGATAGAACGAGCAATACCGTTATTATGTCGAATATATTGTCTTTTGGAAGCTCAAAACGATCGTCCAAAGTAATAGTAATTGATTTTCAACTGATTAGTTACGTGTGTCAATTTCGTATTATATTATTTATGGAATTACAATTTAGAAATACGTCAGGCTGGGAATTCCTTACTTATAGTATATATTTAAATGTGTATTTTGAAATTCTAAAAAATATATGTACCTTAATAATATCATATATGTTAATTAATTCAATTTTTGTTGTTGTTTTTTTACAGTCTATTCTATACTGAATGCAATTGAACTCCAAATGGTATATTTTTAAACTTAAACAAATTAAACAATTCAACATAATAATAATAATAATAATAATAATAATAATAATAATAATAATAATAATAAAAATAAAAAAAAATTAAAAGTATTTGTTACAACAGAATAATTAAACAATAACACATAAGTAAACAATTTTAAATGAAGTGGCCAGAAGCTAACGTCATTCTGCAATTAAAACATCAGGAATCCAATTTCGAGGGGGTTTTAAATTCGACTATAGTTGGTGTCGAAAGCTATCGGCGACTGCATGAGTTTCTCTTAATTTACCACACTAACTATAGGCACCATCTTCATCAGTATTGTAACAACCATCATCATTATCATCCCGAGAGCTGCTACATACGCTTCAACAACACATGGAAAGCGTTATTGAAATTTATTCTAAATAAACAAAAAAACACAAAAACAAGCTGCAATCGCCCCCTCATAAACCTCGGTCATCATAATCGACAAACAAAACGAAGACATCCCATTTCGAATAAAAAATATATTCTTAAAAGACGTTGGATAAAAGCTTTCAAATAAAAGCATACCAAAGTCCAAAGAAAAAAAACCATCAAGATCAATTTTATATCTAGAAAATGGCAGGCCTTCAAAATGGACGAATTTTGCGATTTCTTATTGCAATTGGTGCTGTAGTACTGACAATATTCGTTTACGCCTCCTACTATTCAAACACATCAATTGGAATGTCTAGCCATTTAAGGATATCACCGGCTCTTGTTTCTTCATCATTGGCATCATCTATGTCTGAAAAATATTTAATTCATAATTTAAGCGATTCGAATGGAATTAGTTTAACAAACAGTTTACTTGTTAAAAATAATAATATTAATAATAATGACTCGAAAGAAAATAGAAATTCAATCATAGATATTCGTTTGGTTGATAGTAATTTAAATAATTTAAACGATAAACTTAAACTTAAATACTCGCATCAAGACAATGCCAATACGAACAACCAAAACTACCAGAATAACCAAAACAACAACAACAGTGCGACGAGCGGAAACAAAAAGAATATCGATGCAGCACAAAAATCTAATGAAGGAGATTCAAGCTTTTGTAAGTAAAAAAGAAGTCATAAAGTCTTAAAATAGCGTATTGTTCATCGATTTCAGTTTGATTTCGTTTTTATATAATTTGATTGATGTATAATGTTGTATGTAGGTTAGTTTAAACAAAATCTTGTAATTAGAATGGTTTTAGTAAAAAGGAGCGTGAAACCTATTTTTGAAATTTAAAACAAAAATTTGTAACAAAGGAAAACCCCAACTTAAGTTAAAGCAAAAGCGAAAGAGAGGAGGATAATAAGGCTGTCTCATTTGAACAGGAACCCTTAGACCACTGGATTGGTCCCATGTGATATCACATGGATCTTCAAGTCTTGCAAATATTACTTATCTAAGTATTTGCCAGATCACTAGGATCAGTGTAGTAGAATTCTTCCAAGTAGAGTCTACATCAGTAAAACAGATAAATGGGGATGTGCAAAGAAGAAATTATTTTCTCCTCCTCTTTGTCCATAAAGCTTCTCCAAAAATCGTTTGCGTACACACCAAGTCGAGCTGAGCTGCGTGTACACCTGTAAGACAGTGTCGAGTTATGACAACTATTACAGAGCTAATAGGCAATCTATTTAAAGAAAGCCAGCAAACCTCTGGTTTTTTTCATATAAAGTTTCCAAATAATTTTGTAGCCACATACCTATGTGCGGCTCTATATTTATTAATATAAGTAGTTTTGTTCGACTTTTGGTGAGTTTCGTTACAAGTTACAAACGATCGAAAATTTATATTTAAATCGAAATAAAAGGTACATTTACTCTCTTTTATAAATCTGCTGGTTGGACAAAGATTTTCGGGGATAACCCTGCGTCCTGCAACATGTTAAGTATACAGCTCCTCAACTAAACAAAATGTACATGCTTTTCTTGTGGGAGTGACAGATGAAAACCCTTTTTTTCGCCACATATAAAAACTAGGCTTAAATTGTGAACCAACGTGAAGTAAAAAAAAAAATTCTTCACCTAAAAATGGTAACTTTTATATAAGAAAAAAAAAGCCTAGTAGGTTGCTATGAAATGAGAGAAAAATAAAACAAATCACAAAAAAAATTTGTGCTTTGTTGAAAAAAGCAAAAAAAAAAAAAACAAAATATTTTTTTAATTTTCCATAAAATTATGATTCTTAGCAATTTCTTAGGTAAAATTGTTGTGTAAACACGACTGAAATCTGACCAGAAGATTTGCCTTTAATTGATATCGATTCTAAAATCTAAAAATATTTTCTGTCTCAGAATTGGATACGTCGTTCGGCTTCCAAACTATTACAGTGATGTTTGTTTTTAAATTTTAAACGAAGAAAGACATTGGATTCTCATTTTGTTATTTTTTTTTTATATCTATTCTCTTTCTTTTTGCTGCAGTCACTAATTCATCACTAGGCATACAAGAATCTGACAACATTTTAATACCAACATCGAATATCCAGAATCTTATTCTGAATGCTGATAAAATTTTAAAGAACTTAACAGCAGCACCGAGCAGTAAGTAAAGCATACATAAAGTATTTTCCCTTTTTTTTTGTATAAGTTCTTAGTATGCTCAATTGTTCCCGTTTTTTATGTAGTTTTTTTTTTAAGTTAAGTGCTCGAGAAAAAATGTATTAAAATTTTATTTTTGTCTCTGCCTTTCAGATAACCCAAACTTGCAGAAACAATTGCAAAAAAACAAACAACAAACAAATCATTCTAAAGCATCTGTTCAATCTTCGCTTGCACAACCACCGTCCATTCTTATACCAGCCAATCGTATGAAACCATCTTCTGGCGGAGGGCAAGCAACAATCATTGATCCAGCTCAAGGCATTCCAACGAGAGACATCTACGAAAGTGGACATCTGGACGTGAACCCACAGATGTGCCCCGATGAAGGTGAATCCATAAAATTGCTGATAATAATTACATCGGCGCATTCACATCAGGATGCCCGACTATCTATCCGCCAGACATGGGGACACTATGGAACTCGTCGTGATGTCGCTATAGCATTTATATTAGGCTATACCAATAATCAAACACTCGAAAATGCGCTAAACCAAGAGAATTACATATATGGAGATTTAATTAGAGGTCACTTTGTTGATAGCTACAATAACCTTACTTTAAAAACCATTTCGGCATTAGAATGGGTCGATCAAAATTGCCCCCAAGCTAAATTTGTACTTAAAACCGATGACGATATGTTTATAAACGTTCCCAAGCTAATGGCATTTTTAGAAAAACATCAAAAAGACAAACGTGTCATATATGGTCGTTTGGCAAAAAAATGGAAGCCTATTAGGAATAAGAAATCCAAGTACTATGTCTCCAGTGGACAATTCGCTTCAACGATATTTCCACCTTTTACGACGGGACCAGCGTATGTAATGAGTGCTGATGTTATACACGATTTGTATATTAAAGCTCTGGAGCAGACTTATCTTAAGCTAGAAGATGTTTTTACAACGGGCATTGTTGCCCAACAACTCGGTATCAAACGAATACACGTTAATGAGTTTCTTAATCGCAGGATTGCTTTCAATCCTTGCAATATTCGGAAAACTATCAGCGTACATATGATAAAGTCAAATGAACAATTTGACCTGTGGAAGAAATTACTCGATCAGTCGACAACTTGTAAATAGTAGTTTTATTATAATAAAAAAAAACACAAAAACTAGACTAAATAAAAGAAAAAAATATACGATATTTAAAGTTTGTTTTCCATTTTTTTATTACTTCAGAAACAACAAAAGTCAGGTTTTTCAATTTGAGATTTTTTTATGGTTTGGAAATTTAATTTTCTTCAAAAAAGAGCTCAACTTTTTTTTCTGATTAATGCATTCCATCCAAAGTTAAATTAAAATGCATGTTAATTTTATGATATATTCCAGTTGTTTTTGAATATTTCCCATCTGAATCGATCCCAATATAGAAAATATTTGTAACTAGAACCGGACCGGAGTTTATATTTTTTTTTTATTAAAGAGAACGTAATTGATTTCTCATTAATAATTACTAAATGTAGGGGTCTAGGATTTACGACAAAATCAAGCCGAAAGTAAGTAGTTTTAGAACACAAGACCCCAAAAATCAACTTAGTTTGATCAGAAAAAAGAACACGATAAAATTGTTATTTCAACTTGCAGGCAGGTAAAGATGAGGTTTTTTTTGTTTGCAACTTCGCTTCTCCGAATATAATAACCACTTTGAATAACTGGATAAACCGGGACACGACTAGCCCTTAAAACTCATTTATCCGTAACTTCGAAGATAGTGTTGTGAATTGGAAGCTATTCTGATGATGGGGGTTATCCACCTTAAGTTTTCTTGTCCATCTTTTTAATTCTAGAATTGGTTAGTGCCGTAAGAACTATCCCAATCGCAGCCGTATCCCTCGTACCAGCCCCAATGGATGTTACGAGTATTACTTTGAGAATTCGACAGTGTAACAACTGGGTAAGGGTCATAAAACTATAATTAATTTAACTGACATAGGCATCCAAAAAGATTATACAATACCTCACATTGACTTTAAAATTTCAAAAATAAGCTTCATAAGGTTAGTCTAACAATGAATTCGAAATTTGATACATAAAATTTCACTTTTTTTGCATAGAAATTTTCCACAGACGAGCTGGGCAAAATATCTGTACTTATGCCACTAGAATTGATACTTGTCGGGTCTCACGGAACCAATGCCAGAAATCTCGAAGTAAAAAACGAAACACTTACTTAAGTTAAGCAGACCTCAGCCGTCCCTTCTAATTAAAATCTTTTCGGGTCTAAATACAAATGCGAATGCAGTAGAATTGTAATTGGAGTGGAACAAACATCATTTTAGAACTAATAAGCCTAATTAATTTATAAATTTGCCGTTATTATTAAAACAAACCAATTGGGTTTGTATAGTAAGAAATCAAAAGTGCTCAATAGAATATATTTTTAGGTATATCTGGCATAGGTATATGTGGTGAATTCAAATTTTAACGTCACATAATTTTTATAAAAAACATTTTTCCGTTTAGAAGCAAATTAACCCATTAACCACCACGGTCATCACTAAAATTTTATTATATTCATTTTCGCGCCTAACCAGAAAATCCGTTTTTTGTCATTGATTTAATCTTTCCTTTGTATATGAAAAACATAGTACCATCATGGCGAGTATTTTTTGAATTTGATTTGGGGAGTCTTTAAGCAAAAAAAATTGAAGGCTTGCCTCCACTTCTTAGATGTCGCACCAATCGACTTCCCCCATGATAGTACTATGTTTTTGGGTCTATGAAATAACTCCCACGAAATAAGTCCCACTTTTAAAAACGAAATAAGTCCCACCAAAAATTGCTATTTTGAAAGTGGGAGTTATTTCGTTTTTAAAAGTGGGACTTATTTCGTCAATTGGTGGGACTTATTTCGTTACGCGTTTTTATTTTAAGTGGGACTTATTTCGTTTTGAGTGGGAATAAATTCGTTTTGTAAAGTGGGAGTTATTTCATACCCCTAAATTTATATTTTGGTGGGATTTATTTCGTTTTAAGTGGGACTTATTTCATTTTCATAATTTTGCATTTTAAGTGAATGCTTGATAATTTTTGCCGTTATTCCTTGACCGAAAAAAGAATTAATAATAAATTCTGGAACTCTATCAAAATTCGTAATATCCATTCCATTAAGAAGCCTTCTGCAAGCTTGCATACGATTTTTCTTTATTATTCCTCTGCTTTGATTATTCATATTATTCGACGTGTGTTTTTTTCGAAGAGCCAAATACTTCTTATTTGAAATCGCATTAAACAATGAAAAAGTGGGACTTATTTCGTTTATGAAAGTGGGACTTAATTCATTTAAGAAATATATTATTCAAGGGGGAGTTATTTCATTTTGAGTGGGAGTTATTTCATTTCAAGTAAATTTTTAAATCATTTCATTTTGGTGGGACTTATTTTGTTTTCAAAAGTTGGACTTATTTTGTAGGAATTATTTCATTTTTTTAAGCAATTTGGGACTTATTTCGTGGGAGTTATTTCATAGACCCATGTTTTTCATATACAAATTTCTTTCTAACGGTGCCAATTTGAGTGCACTGAGATGCATTGTTTGAGAAATACAGGTACATATTTCTGTCCAGATTTTTGTGAAATCAGACTCAAAAATTATTTGTGATTTTAGTGCAAATCAAAATTTTAAAAATATATTTTCCTACATCTCAATCGACTCGGGAATTTTTTGGTAAGTTATTTGAATATTTTGTTTGGTAATGTGTTACAAGTTTGATTTCTGAAATAAAAATTTGTGATGTTTTGTGAGTGTTTTGTGAAGACCGTCTATAGTGGCTTAGTTGAAAAAAATTTCCCCCAATCGAATTTGACATTTATGTTTGTTTGCCGATCTAATGATCATTTGTTTACCTGAAGGAAACGTTTCTTTCTTAGCAAAGATAGCTTATGTTATTCTTTCGTATCCATATATCCAAGAAATAAGGACTGCGATAGGAAGACAAAAATTAGTCTTTCTTCCATTGGTGATGAAGACATAGTAATTCTCATGAATTCAATCGAAAATGATGATGACTTCGAAAACTTTGATGACATTATCGAAGATTCAGACTATAGCTGTGATGAGCTTGAGCCTGAAGACAACCCAAATTGATTACTGGACCACAAGAAGCAGAAACAAAAGCTTCAACGCCGCCGTTAAAGCCAAAGAAACGAGCTCGATCCCCATTACCAAGTGTAGAAGACTCAGGACCACAAATATTTCCATCAGCTGGTGGCTTCACTGGATGTGAAGTATAAATAAAAATTCGGTTGAATTCAAAAACATTCTGTGGCGGAAAATGTCCATGCAGATGCATGTGAATGAAGTTGCATTCAGAGGAAAAACTGATTTACCATCTGAAGTCAAAAAACTGCAAACATCTTTGGATTTCTTTTCATATTTTTTTACATAGGTATAACCTAATTGATCTAATAAGTCTGGAAACAAACCGAGCTGCAATCACAGAAAACTTGAACACACAATTCGAAGCTGATAAGCGCGCAATTCGTCGGTACATTTTTGATTTTTAGGTCAATTTTTCGTTACCCAAACATTAAAGCACACTGGAGCGAAGACGGATTTCGACACATACCAGACTGCATGCCAAAAACAAATTTGAGTAGATAAAGAAATATTTATCATTCAACAATGAATTGCGACGACTCAAAAAGGGTCATGTTGGATATGATCCCATTTTTCGAATAGGAAGCTATAACTAACGGAAAAAAAGACTTTTTGTACTTGAATTATGCATTAACTATTTATTTGTAGTTATTGATTTTTTTTTTCACCTAACCCACTAACCCCTTCCACAGACGGTTTTACATTTTTTCCAGGTACCAGGTACCTACAGGTTATTTTTTGTTTCACAAACGGACCTCATATTCGTGTTTTTAAGCCTAAAATCTTACTAGAACCAAAACTCTTATAAGGAAATATCTCTTATTTCGATATTAGTGGTTAATTCGTTAATTTTACGCTGAGTCCTTAATGTGGTTATAAATACAGGACCATATTACAACAAGTTGATGATTGGGCAATATAGCATAAACGAATTCGGAAGCCTGTTATCACCTCCCCCCCCCCCCCCCCCCCCCAAAAAAAAAAAAAGGAATTGTGTTGCACCTGGACGAGAAGTTTCAATTTTCTCTGTATTGTACAGGAACATACCAAAGGCAAAGGGCCAACGTCAGATAACTAAAAAAAGGGAAAAAGTGAAAAGCTAAATATGCGATAAAAATGCCTGTGTGTGCAAAATGTTGGGAATTATGTGTGTGAAAATGTTTGAATTATTCATTAAATATTAAATCATTTTAGATTGGATTAACGGGCCAAACATCTTTTTGGCACCCAAAAATCTGTAGAGCATGTTTTTGTTTTTCACTTTCCACTTTTGTGGAAAAGTATTTGGTTGGAGTTATGCGTTTTAATTTGGTCGCTTTGAAAATAAAGAAATAACAGTAAAATGAGGGTATAAAGAACTTAATGATGGGTAAAGTTCTATTAATAGCTTACAATTCTCAGCCATTCTTGTACTTGTGTTGGAGCAGAAATGGCGGAACTACAGAGCCAAATAAAATCCTAACCTCAAACATATAGTCATTCTTTCCTTAGTATCAATTGGATCTCTCCAGTTCGCCATTAGCAATGAAATTCCCGAGACAATCTAAAATACATATGTATGTATGGAACCGATCTTCATTTATAAATTAAGTTCCTGTCATGGTTCGCCCTTTGCCTTTTGATGGCAAGGGTCGTAGTCGTAGGATAAGGGCTTCATCCTCATCTGAACTGCTACTTATATTTCTTGTTGTCATGAGAACGCTGAGATCTGCCACGTTCTGTCTGAACGCACTGATCACTGCGGTCAGCGCGTTCTGAGCGTTCTGAGCGTAAGCTACTAAACGTTTTAAAAGCAGTTGCAGGTGTGCAGCTCGAGCTCCTGGTATCTACCTTAGAGTATATATAATATTAAGTGCTTGTTCCTATATCAAATACAATGTAACGCCAGAAGCACAGATAGGGGGCGCTAGTATCTACTTTCTTACAGTTTCGGGAAGCACCAGCGCGGACCTGTCAAACTTCAATCATAGTTTTTTTTTGTATTTTTTTGAAGAGGGATGGAAATTAAAAAAAATTTAATTTAATTTAATTAAATTCTGGAGAGGTATAACCACTAATCAGTGGGGATAACGCACTCTTATTCGAGGTCCGCGCCGATTATTAAAAAACGAAATTCTTAAGCAACATATTATGTAAGTTTTCGTTTGAGCCGAAATGAGGTAATTGCGCAAATTACGAAAAAGCTTTCACGTCACAAATAAGGTAACTACGTTTGACAGCTCATTGTTGTTTTCTCTTTCTGTCTCATGGAAAAATTTCAAGTTGTTTTTGGTGGTTCACAATCGAATAAGTTTGCGTTTGACTGAATGCGTTCACAAAATTTCAGAGATAATTTTGTGCGAATTTTGTTGAAATTACCTCATTTGAATTTGAATGGGAAATAAGGCAATCTGGAACCTAGTTTGAAAATTATGAATGAAATTGCGTCATTTGGCCTAATGAAAACAGACTATTGAATTCATTAGAAAATGAAAAGAGCCAAGTGCATTGTATATAAATTTGCATAGTACTATCATCAGCACGTTCCACACGTCGGCCCCCAAGCGATCACATCACTTACTAATTTTTTGGTTGCTGTTTCTGTGTATATACAAGTGCGCCCTCAGACGACCACAGCACCCAACTCAAAAATCATCGTTATGATAGTACTATAAGTTTTATATACAACGGCCAAGCCAAGTGACAAAAAATTTTTAATAAGGTATAGAAGGTTTGATTGATATATTTTAAAATTCTTTAACCAGCAAAGGTTGTTTCTAGCAATTGAGTTTAAGACATTTTTATATTGCAAATAATATTTACTTTAATTTTGTACTCAAGTTTTTTGGACGAAAACCAGCTAAATTCTTTTTTTTTTTTCTTTCATCGAAATAGAAAATAATAAATAAGCACTCCCATATATTAATATAATTATTTATTTTGCTTTTTGCTTTGACTTATGAAAAAGAAGGAAGCATTCAATAACCCCTAGTAACCAGAAAAAAAAATTGTGCGGCTAAAATATTTAAAATAAGCACAAATCAAAATTATTTATTTATGGTCGTCCCAGGTCAAAATAAATATAGTTGATGCTATGTACCTATGTAGCTTAACTATTATTATTTATTGTCATCATACTAGTCGTCATATATCATAAAAGCAATTTGAACTTAAACACCATCAGTGCTCATTTTTTTTTAGGAAATACGCTGATCTCTTCCTGTCCACGGCAAACACAACTAAAACACAATTTTAATGCGTTCCATAACGTTTTGCACACAGAAAAAAAAATAAAAGCAAGAGCGTCATAATTTTGTATAGTTAACCGGACATAGTTGATTAAGTCCCCATACTCTGTGGTGCTGCTGTATGGTGAATATGATAAATCACACAGTTTTTTTTATAGGGGTTGCCTTTTGGGAATGCGGTGTATGTTTTTTCATATTCATATTAGATAGATAGATGCATGGTTGGAATTATGGATTGTGGTATTGGAAAGGGGATGGGTGTAGCGATTGTGGAAGGAGGTATCCGAAAAATCTAGACAAATGTTGATTTTTTGTTTTTGTTCTCAGCTGGCTGTAATATGCCCAACTGAGAAGTATAAATCAAATTAAATTACTTGGAATACAATATTTGGGGGTAGGGAAGGGTGCATAAATGCTTACCATTGTTAAAGGTACCCATAAACACTCTAGATCACGTGATTATTTTTTTTTAAAGCGTTGGAATACGACTTAAGATTAGAAGCATGGAATAGTCCCAAACCTGGAGGCCCATAGGTAGAACCTTTATCTGAGGCAGCGAAATGGGAGAGTTGTGATCTCAGGGGCAAACATTTAGACAGCTGTCGCGAAGCCATATCGTTTAATAGTTGTTTATTTATTGATTTTATTAATTTATTCACCTACCTATAGTTAGCTGAAATATATAGGTCCTATAGTGCTTGTGGCCATATTAAACTGCATTCTCATTTGAGGTAATCTCGCAAATAACAAAACATTTATGAAACAGATAATTATGGCCCTATTAAACTGCGTTTTCATTAGAGGTAGGCAAATAGCTAAAAACGCGTTCTAATTTCATTGTTTTCTCTTTCTTTTCGTATAAGACTGGTTCACAATAGTAGATATTCAAAACGTCACTTTACGTCACTCGGACAAAGTGAAGGTATTAAGGTAGAACTATAATCGTCGAACGTGGTAGGAAGCTAATGTCAAAACCGGACGAAAATTAGCTTTTCGAACACTCAAATGGAGAAGTCAGCCATATTATATGCTTCCACCATTTTCATTTTTGTATCTATCTCTCAATTCACTTTCGCAGGAGCGGTCGATGAGCGCTCTTGCTATCGATAGCGAAAGTTAACGAAGCCTAACGAAAGCCACCTAATCGCAATTATGGGTGCGTTATATAAATTCCTCGTATTCGCTTCGTTTCTTACGACCACTTCAGCTGACGTTCGACGATTATAGTTCTACCTTTAGCGTTAATGATTATTGAGCTTATTGTGAATCACAATATTTTTTCGTTTGCTAAGCGATTCATTATCGTAAATGGCAAACATTCAACTTAACATTATGACACTTCAGATGAGAAAAAAAAAATCCAGAGTTAGTTAACTAAACTATCGATAAGATAATGACACGAACAAATATTTGAAGTTAATCCATGGTTAGACACATAAAAATATTTTTTTTAGGTTTGATAAAAAAACCTGTGTGGTTTGCATTTGAAAACTTTTTTTATTAGAACTTATCAAAACGAACAATAAGACCCCAACCAAGTGATCCAGAATGTATTTCGAGGGCATAACTCGCTGAGCATTCATCTATAGCAATGTACTAAAGAAATGCGTATAATGCACATATTTTAAATTGAGCTAGATCTGATAGTAAAAAAATTAACCTATCTAGAAATAAGTTAGAGCTCTATATTTTACCCCCACACAAAGCTTTACTATATCTACCTAATTTTTTTTTATTTATTTATATTTGGTTTGGTTTAGTTTGGGGTTTGTAATAGTAAATCCTCCTTAAAACAAGCCACCCCCACCCAAGCGATCAACAAATTTAGTTTAGCTTTTATGTATAATTTTATACTAATTGAGTTCAACATTTTGATTATATTTTAGTGAGCCTCCTCACATATATCCCTTTAGTTCGTAGAGAGATTTCATAACGTTTAAAGGTCTGTCTGGGTCGATCAAAAAAAAATAAGTATTCTTTATATTATATAAATATCTGACCAATATAATTGTTTAAGGATACAAACAAAAAAAATACCCAAAATATGTGCATGTTATAGTGTAAAATAAACAAGATTTTAAGTTGAACAAACACACAACATTTTAGTATTGTTAAATATCCTTAAACATCTCATCTAGAATAAACCAAAGTATTCATCTTATCTGGCTTAATTGTGCGGATACTTAAAATTAAAAAAAAAATTGACCGCCTTTTTGCTTCGAAAAAAAATTTAAAAAAAAACTATAAAAACTATAAACTTTAAAATATAAGAATTATATCCAAAGTGGTTAAAATATTAATACAAATAAGTGATGTGATATATTTTGAAATAAAAACAGTAAAAATAAATAATCGCTAAATCACTAAAAGTGCTCTACAAAAAAATTGTAAGTTTAAGAAATCGAAAACAAACGGTTTTGACAGTAAAAAAAACATAAAAAAAAACTCGTAAGAGTTCGAGTTTTGCAATTTTGATAGTGTTCTGAAACACCCTGTACATTTATTTTACTATAGTTGTATTACCTACTGCTCATAAAAATCGGAAATCCGCCGTTCAGGAGATTGTGGACTCACTGAAAATAGAAGATGATTTGTATTTTTACCGGGGTATTTCGGGATTCGGAAGTATAAATGTCACAATTCAACAAATGCGAGTGAATTAATTTGTTAAAAAGCGTTTTTTTGTGCGGACAAAAACAAACTTTGCATTCCCGAAACAATTTTTTAATTTACTAAGTTTTATAATTTTTAACTTTTCTGAGTTAAACCAGAGTTATACCTAGTTAATCCTGCAAATTAAATGATCAATATCTAATTCTGAAAGTTTTTTTTTTGTGGTGGATGAATACATAAAGGCACACATTATTCGTAAGACAAACAAAAAAAAATCCGAGTTATCTGTGTTTAACGCGACTTACTTTAATCTCGCACTTAATGACAGTTTTTTCAGTGCTAAGTTAATAGTTAATTCTGTAAGACACAGTTTTTCAGTGCAAAATTAAAGTTAATCCCGACTTTACCCATAAAATAAGTTGGGCTAACCCGGGATTAAATTCAGTTTATTTTGTTTACTCATGTTACGAGTTTTCTAAGCCAATCCTTCATCACTAAAAAATAACTTGTGCAGCTAGCTATAGATAATTTAATTTGCAAAATTAACTAATTCTGGGTGAACTCAAAACTGAAAAACTGCGCCTAAATGTTAGCTGAGAAGAATTTTTGTCAGTCAAGGTTTAATTTTAATCTTCAATTGTCATAAATCTATCAAACCCGCAATGGCCAGTTCTTATCAAAATCAAAATAGCAATAATAGAAATATAAGATAAACATCTTCTAAAAACATGGATTATCTGCGTTAATCCATAGTTAACTAACTTAATTTTTCGCGTTATGTTACTCGATAGATTTTCCCAAATTGCCATAAAAATTAGTAAAAAATCTTAAATAAATGTTTAAAATGTGGTTTAGGAAATTTAATTCTCCGGATAAGTTCAGGTTGAACTATGGATTAAAGTTCCTTTCGCACGAAGAAATAAGTTGACGTTCTCTTTCAATCTAATTAAAAATCTCTTACCACCATATTACTCAGTCTTGTATTAAAAAGAAACTTTAATTCCAATTATATTAGTCTGAAATAGCATAATAAATTTGAATTGTGTTCAATATAGGACTTTTTAGAAAAAAAAAATTAACTTTTAATCTAATTACATTAATCTGACATAAGATCAAAATAAAAATTGATCCATTTTTGAACTATATGAGTGTAAAATATAGAATTGGATTATGTAAATACAGCTCTATAATTTTTTAATCTGCATTAATCGACTTAATAGTATGGGGCTTAAACTGCATTATAATCAAACTGGTTGCTAGAAAATAATTTTAAGGCAGATACGAGTATCTCTCTTAACAGAAGTTAACTAATGAGGGACATTAGCTCGTGAAAGTCAAATTCATATACCTAATACCATGAGGCAAGATTTTTTGAGTTAAGAGGCTCTTAAACTTAAGAGCGCTCGATGAATTTGTTAAGAAATAACTATTTCCATACTTGTTTCTTATAGCATTTTTATTTCTTTCATTAATTTTATTAACGATCATAAAAAAAAATTACGTATTTATCTCTCTTTACAGGATAAAAGTGGCTAGGTGACACATATCCCCGTCCCTCTCGACAGTATTTTTTTTCTAAATAAGAAGAAATCGAAGGGTACTCCCACATAATACAGTAGTATAGTTTTGTTAATTGGTTTGTACCTACTACTCTTACATATCGTCGATTCCCTTGAAAGCATAATCATGTCGACTGGAATTGAACGAGAATTAGTCGATACTTTAAACATAAGAAACAAACGGAACGATGAGAATATTGAATTGCCAGGAATTAATAGCTCTTCGGATGCAGTGCCATCTACAACATTGTCAACAGCCTTAACCACAACTTCACATCAGGTATTGTACATATAAAATTTAAACCAAAATTATAATTATCCGTGTGAATCGAATCATTATTAAAGGCTTAGCGAGCTCATGTAATTTCCGTCACACATTAGTAAAATATGAAAAAACTTTAAAATGTAGCCATTTAAGTCAGGCACAAACTCCCGCTATAAGGTGGGTAGTTGATGCACGCTGCGTCCAGCCGCGCAATTTTTATCTAGAATTTGTTTGCAACCTACAAACCGGGTAAAAAGTGTGTTTTTGTAATGATTTATCCATTGTTATTAAAAAAACACGATAATTTTAACAATACCATACTAAAGTATTTTAGATAGATTTAAATTCAAATTTCCAAAATTAAATTATCTTGGAAATTAGATGAACGTATTTAGCCAAAAATATTTCGATTTTGAACTAATCTCATAAATTTGAAATGGGGCATATTCATAGTCGTCTGACAAGTTGTTTCTTTGTCTCTTCTAAGCTAACCTGGAGATTATGTTATTCATAGACATTTTAGACCCGGGTCCAAAAGATAAACTGGACCTCAAATTCTAAAAACGGCTGACTCTTTGACTAAGTTGTTTTTTTTCTATCTGTCAAAAAATCGATTGGATTTCAATGGACTGACAGGCAATAGTACTAAAATTGTAGTAGAATTCCGTTTTTTACTAAACAGAGCTGCCAAATTCTTTATGAATAGCAGCTGTTTCTAAACTGTGTGTTAACTCTAGACTCGAGGCCAGTTGGACTCGGTTTCGATTTTGAACTAATCTCATAAATTTGAAATGGGGCATATTCATAGTCGTCTGACAAGTTGTTTCTTTGTCTCTTCTAAGCTAACCTGGAGATTATGTTATTCATAGACATTTTAGACCCGGGTCCAAAAGATAAACTGGACCTCAAATTCTAAAAACGGCTGACTCTTTGACTAAGTTGTTTTTTTTCTATCTGTCAAAAAATCGATTGGATTTCAATGGACTGACAGGCAATAGTACTAAAATTGTAGTAGAATTCCGTTTTTTACTAAACAGAGCTGCCAAATTCTTTATGAATAGCAGCTGTTTCTAAACTGTGTGTTAACTCTAGACTCGAGGCCAGTTGGACTCGGTTCTAAAGACTATGAATATGTCTTTATGAGACAGAAAGAGAAAACAACAATTGGTTGTCAAACGAAATTACATTGGGGCATATTCATAGTCAAACTTTAGAACCGAGTCCAACTGTTCTCGAGTCTAAAGATAACACACAGGTTAGAAACAGCTGCTATTCATAAAGAAATTCGCAGCTCTGTTTAGTAAAAAACGGAATTCTACTACAATTTTAGTACTATTGCCTGTCAATCCATGGAAATCCAATCCATTTTTTTACAGACAGAAGAAAACAACTTAGGCAAAGAGTCAGCCGTTTTTAAAGTTTGAGCTCCAATTTATCTCTATTATATAAGCTCCAGGTTAGCTTAGAAGAGACAAAGAAACAACTTGTCAGACGACTATGAATATGCCCCATTATTTGTAAACTTTTTCTTCCTAATTTGCGATATTACCCTATTTCAGCTTAGTTAATTTCATTGGACAGCTCATTGTAGTTTTCTGTTTCCGTTTTATGGAGAAATTTTAAATTTATGCGGTTGTTACGCTATCAAATCAAAACTTTTAAATGTAAATTCGTTCACCTCATTTCCGTAATTTGATTGACATTACCTCATTAAGCTAGCAAAAAGTTATAAAAGCTGAACATCACATCAAAATCAACGCTGTGTATTGGCTCTGTTGCTTAAGCCGACATAGGCGACAGAAGCAGTTATAGTTAGGTCTAAAGTTTTTAATAGCAGTGACATGAAATCACATGAGTATGTCTAGTTTTTTTAAAGACAATTTAAAAGTTTATAACTTAAGTTTAGTTGAATAAATCGATCTTATCTTAAATATAAACATCTACATTTATCTACAATGTCGGTTCTACATTATTATATACATTTATTTTGACGTAAATTGTTATACATTTTACAGGTCGTTGCAAAATCACACAATGTTCCTGAGCGTGGTTCATGGTCTTCAAAATTAGATTTTATTTTATCAGTTGTTGGTCTAGCTATTGGATTAGGTAATGTGTGGCGTTTTCCCTATCTGTGTTACAAAAATGGTGGAGGGGCTTTCTTGGTGCCATATTTCGTTACACTTATTCTTGCTGGAATTCCAATGTTTTTTATGGAACTTGCACTTGGACAAATGCTGACAATAGGTGGACTCGGAGTATTTAAAATTGCACCCATATTTAAGGGTAATTTATTTATATATAATAGTCAGTTTTCAATTAAAGAAGTCGAAATGTGGTTATTTCGTAAACTACGGTAAAAGCTTTAAAATTACAAAAGAGATAATTTCATTTGACAGCTCATGTTTAACCGAATGAGTTCATCTAATTCCCAATATAAATTCGTCCAAAATTTTGAAACTCTATATGACAGAAAGAGAAAATAGCAAGGAAATGTCAAATGAAATTACCTCATTTGTATTGTGAACGCTCATTTCTTTATTTTGCCAAATGACCTCATTTCGGCTCTTATGAAAGCGTAGTATAACTTTAATTTTAATATTTTTCTTAATCTCTTCGAAAATAACAGGAATAGGATATGCTGCTGCAGTTATGTCTTGTTGGATGAACGTTTATTATATCGTTATTTTGGCATGGGCTACATTTTACTTTTTTATGTCCATGAGAGCAGGTAATTTTATAAATGCTGTTTTAAAGGCTTTGAACATTTAAACAGACCCTTAAATCTTAACATCATCATTTTGAAATTTAAAAGCCTGGTAAATGTTGACGCAATCAAACATAAATGTTTTGTGTCGCCTCGATTTTGAAACAAAGATATATGTAGATATAAAATGCTTTGTTTTTTTTTCAAAATGGCTCACAGACTGCACATTTAAGCTTATTTATTCTATTAAAAATAAAATATTACGACAGTTAATTCAAATTTCTATACATTTTGATCCAACAAAAAAAAAAAAAAAACAGATGTACCATGGCGTACTTGCAATAATGTATGGAACACGATAAATTGTGTGAATCCTTATGAAAGGAAGGAGCTCCTTTGTTGGGATCAAGTTAACGATGTAAGCGGAAAAATTAAGAAGATTTGTTCAGTAGCAGCTAGTAACATATCAGCTTCAGAACTATCAGATCCAGTTAAGGAATTTTGGGAGTAAGTCGAAAATTGATCTAATCTCATATTGTTTCTTCTTTTTTGTTTCTAACGAACTTTAAGGCTGATATTCACCGAGCGCATAAGTTTATGGGACTCAACAAGAAAAGGAAATATTTTTGAGAAAATGAGGGAGATTTCGAGTCTCATAAACTTAGAAGTGCATGGTGCATTTTTAAATATCTTATGAATTAATTTAATTTTGTGTTTCTTTTTCAATAGGCGTCGTACACTTCAAATATCACCTGGAATTGATCAAATTGGTAGCATTCGATGGGAATTAGCTGGAACTTTATTAACTGTATGGATCTTGTGCTACTTCTGTATATGGAAAGGAGTTAAATGGACCGGCAAAGTCGTTTACTTCACTGCATTATTCCCATATGTATTATTAACTGTCTTGCTTATTCGTGGAATAACATTACCAGGAGCTTTAGACGGAATCAAGTTCTATGTTATACCAAATTTTTCAAAACTTTCAGAATCAGAGGTAAATGCAAAACAAATTTAATGATGCGCAAAATTTTTCAATAAAATTTAGGATTTTATCAATTAATAAAATATTTAAAAAAGAACTTAAACATATCAAAAATGCTCTTAAAAATGCCAATACGCTTTTCTTTATGAATTTAATCAGATTTTCTTATGGAAATATGTGGATATCTAATGATACGATTTTTATAATACGAATTTTTTTAAAGGTTTGGATTGATGCTGTTACACAAATCTTCTTCTCATATGGACTCGGATTAGGTACACTCGTTGCTCTCGGAAGTTACAACAAATTTACAAACAACGTCTATAAGTTTGTGGAATATTTACTTTATAAAAAAATAAATAATTTATTTTCTTTTTCTCTCTTTATATCTGTCATTCATTCAAAATAATTTATAGGGATGCTCTGATTGTTTGTTCAGTTAATTCAAGTACAAGTATGTTCTCAGGATTTGTTATATTTTCAATTATTGGATTTATGGCTCACGAACAACAAAGACCTGTTGCTGAAGTTGCAGTGTCTGGTAAGTATTTTCTTTCTATCTTATTCGAGGTGCGTTAATATTTGTTTTTTTTTTTTATTTTATCATTGCACAAAAAAAATAAGGTCCTGGACTTGCCTTCTTAGTTTATCCATCGGCTGTCTTACAATTGCCTGGATCACCTTTATGGTCATGCTTATTCTTCTTTATGATACTCTTAATTGGATTGGACTCACAATTTTGCACAATGGAAGGTTTTATAACTGCCATTATTGATGAATGGCCACAGTTATTGAGAAAACGCAAAGAGATATTTATTGCGGTAGTTTGTCTTCTTAGTTATTTGGTTGGATTAACGTGCATCACACAGGTAAATTATTAAAGTATTTGATGTAATATTGAACATTGGTTGATAGGAGATATCACAAGCTTTCAAAAAAAGCAAGCATAGTGGAGACTCCCCTGAGGTACACTTAAATTAATTTTGAATTTACTTAACCAGTCTGACGGTGGGAAGATAGTGTCATAAGAGGAAACTATAATAGACCGACCCTGTCAAAAGCTAATTTCAAAAACCAATGAAAAGTAGCTTTCCGAACAGTCAAGTGGAGAAGTCGGTCATATTCCACACAAGTCAACATTTTGCTTTTTCGTTATTCACCAAATGTCAGGTGTGCTCTTCCCTCCAGAAAGCAAAAGTTAACGAGAATCAACGAAAGTGGTATTATTGGCCTATTATTTAATTTCCTTGTTTTCGCTCATTTTCATTCGACCGTATTCGACAGCCTCCGCTTCCCCTAAAAACTAAACTTTCATTGAGCCCAATTGAAAACTTTGTCGTTGGTTTGTGAATTTCTCCAAAGAGACAGAGATATATTGCTTTTTTTTGCCCTATTACGCTGGTAAGCCCTTTGGAACTAATTTTCCATGACAGATTATGAATGCTTAAACGGCCGGCCGGTCGGTGAAGTAGACCTGTTCGATTTTCTGCATAGAACTTGTCGTAAACACAACAATTATAGTTCTACCTTGTATGAAATTACATTGATTTCTTTCAACAATAATAATTTTTTTATAATAATCCAGCTCGGTTAAAATATTTTTTTTCTTGCAGGGAGGAATGTACATATTTCAAATTCTCGACTCATATGCTGTAAGTGGTTTTTGCCTGCTTTGGTTGATTTTCTTCGAATGTGTTTCAATATCATGGTTCTATGGGGTTGATCGTTTCTACGATGGCATCAAGGATATGATTGGATATTATCCAATGGGTTGGTGGAAGTTCTGCTGGTGTTTCACAACTCCGGCGATTTGTTTCGTAAGTCTTTGTTAAATTTGAAGTAAAAAAAAAAAAACTGAAAAATATTCAATCATCGGTTGCAGGGTGTATTTATATTTAATTTGGTTCAATGGACTCCAGTTAAATATTTAGGCTATAGCTACCCACTTTGGGCTCAGGCCTTTGGATGGTTTACAGCTTTATCATCAATGCTTTACATTCCTGCATACATGATTTGGCTCTGGAATAAAACACCGGGCGACAAAGAAACTGTTAGTACTAACATTTTATTTTATTTAAAAAAAATATCAAAATATTTAAAAAAAAAAATTTCAGAAAATTGGACTTATCGTTAGAATAGCCGATGATGTTAAAAGCCTTCGAGCAAAAATGCAACAAGAAAGTGCAAAACAAATGGAAGATATGTATTCATTGTAAAAGGAGTTTCCTATAATAGGATTTTGATCAATTTAGAGAAGCGAAAAAAAAAACAAAATTTATTTATTCGACCACAAAACTAAACGAATTTAAAAAAAAAAAATAAAATAAATAGTTCTAAAATACTAAGCATATACTTTAAATATGAATTAAAAACAATATTAAAAACATAAGCACAAGTCATGCAATTTCATACACGCCAAATTTAATATTATGTAAGTTTCAATATAAAACAAAAAAAAAATCATTACAAAACAAACAAAAAAAACACTTGCTTTCATATTTTTACTTATGATGGAAGATTCCTAATACTTAACGTAAGGTTATTAATTGTTGAAGTATTATAATAAAATAAAAAAAGAACAACGAATTGTTTTCTTATTTTCTGTGTTCTCTTTGTTTGAATGTCATGCTTTAAAGCACCACTCATTTGTAAATTTATTCATTTATTCATTTTATCAAACAATTAAAATAAGAACAAGTTGATATTTACTTTAGAAATACTTTAAAAGAATTATTCGCTGTCGCAGCTCATATGAATGGCCCTTAAGGTAGAACGATAATAGACGGAATCTAATGGAGAAGTTTTCACCATTTTGATTTCTGTTGTTATCTCTCAATTAAATTAAACAATAAAAAAATCATTTTAATGTTGGAATATATATATGGTAAGTTAATTGCATATCATAAATAATTAATATTTATGAATTTTAAACCGGGAATTGATTTTTTTTTTAATAAAAAACCGGAAGTAAACATTTAAAATTAATTTTTAGGACCCATTTTTTTTTTTTAAATTAAACAAAATTTCTTTTTATATCTTATAGATGTTACATATCAAGTTTCATAGTGACATATCCATTCGTTTAGAAGATACAGCATTTTTTAGTGCGAGAAAAACATGTAAAACCAGATTTTTGTATTTTCGGGTAGCTTACTACCCATCCTCAGCAACAGGACTCGTGTGTGTATTGTGTTTGTGGGTTTTTATTTTATAATAGTATTTACAGGCAAGCTTCACTTTTAAGAGCGAAGTAAGTAATCTAGTTGCTATATTGAAGTCTACGGTCAGTTCACTTTCTGAGTAGCGGAGCTGTTGATGACTGCTCTTGCTATCGAAAAGTTGTCGAAGACTAAAGGGCTAACCATAATCAGCTTACGTGAGCCTCTAGGCTAGTGTCAAAATCTAACGAAAAGTAAACAGAAGCATTGTTAAAATAAAGTTTACTCATGATTGCGTCTTGAAACTTAAGCGTTTCCTGCCTTTTGTCAAATTGACATTAACGTACCTAATGAGCTCTTGCTTAAGCTAGCAAAAGTGAACGAGACCTAACGAAAATGAACAAAAAAACTATGTGCATGTCAAATCAACACTGTTTATTGGCTCTGTTGCTTAAGCTGACTCAAGCGAGCAGAAGAAATTATAGGTAGTTGGGCTTTGACCACCCTTTTTAAAAACACTTATCAATCCATAATTCGAGACCACGTCATAACCTTAAAACTGACCCATCTATCAATTCCAATCATACAAATTTGAAAAGTTCATTTTTGGCTTTGCCGACTAGCCTAAAATATACGGATAAGGAATAACCAGTTTACACAACACTAGAGTTTGTTTTCGTCTTGATCTTCAACCAAAGATATTGTTTCAAAATCTGATCGATATATTGAAACTCATGTCTGTTGTGAGCGTATTATCAAAATTGACAAAAATAACGTTAAGGAAACTCAAAAGAATGCGGCAGAAACTACAAAATAATCCCACAAAAAATAATATCAGTTTGGTAATCTAAATGTGTCATTCTTTAATGGTTATTTTGCACCAAAACGTGACTTCGCATAAGTATCTTGCTGCATCAAAATAGGATTATGAATACAAAAAAAATCTCTTGTAATACCTACTACCAGAGGAGAACTGAGAAAATAATTTAGAGACGCAGAAGGCGCAAAATGCTCTAAATGTGCAGTCACTCCTGTTGTATTTTTTTTTTTTTGTTTTTGTATAAGCCGCACTTCAATATACATATATACGAGTATAGAACGTGTGGTTTGACATTTTTAAAGAATAAAAAAAGTCATTATGACACTTGCATGAGACAATCAATTCATCAAACAAAGTACCAACAGTGTTTTAAAACCTTCTTAGAACTTCTTTATCCTTAATGAAAATTATGTTTTTCAGTAAAAATAAGGTTGGATTATAGTAAAATGTGAAAAATAAAATATTTTAATGTAGTCGAAAGAAACTAAAGGGTTAAATTATCTGAAAAAAACTTTTCAGTCTTACGCACTCGTTTTAACCCCCCACAACTCATGGCATACGCTTCTTTGAAAAAAAAAGAGATTGAAATTACAAATCAGTCAACGGTATCGGAAATATATAAAATAACTTTGCAAATAAATAACTTGAGTATGAGACGGTGTAAAAGCTCTTAAGTTAAGTTCAATTTCGCGTTTGCACTAATGGTAGGGACATTTAACACTTTTTTTTTAGCAAAAATACTATTCTTTAAGACTACGTTTAAATTGAGCTGATATGTTTTTATGGTTGCCAGATATTCAATTTCAAATGATATTCGATTTGTTTTGACTTTGAGGTCAATTTTTTTCTTCAAAAAATGGGCACTGTGGGACTTTTAGTGATCCTTTGGAAATACGGATTATCCCAAGTATCATAAAATGTATGGGTTTTTGGGAAGACTTATCAATGAATTTTTTTTTTTCATCAGGTAAAAATAAAAACTATGTTTATACCTACGCATTTAAAAAAAAATTACCTCAAAGTCAAAACTTTGCACGGGCAACCCTAAAAACATATTAACTCAATTTAAACGTAGATTTAAAGGATAGTATTTCTACTAAAAAAAGTGCAAAATGTCCCTACCATTAGTAGGTACTAACGAGGAAATTGAAGGGTACAACAAAGTTAGCCGTTTTTAAAATCGTCAAAAAATGATGTCAAAGTTGAAAATCAGACTTTATTGTAGAATAATTTTTTTCTGAGAATATGACCCAAAAATCACATCCCAAAGTATGGCTTACTAACATTTTTCAAAGCGTTTTTTTTTTGTAATTTACGAACTTTATATTTAGGTCTGTCTCATCGCTTACCACTCCTGCGAAAGTGAATTGAAAAGTATACCACCAGAAATGGCAGAGAGACTTTTACTTTTACTCGGAAGTTGATTTTTCTTTAGTTTATGACATTAGCTTATTACCATAGTTCTACCTTAACGCAACATTTTAAATTATATACAGTAAATTCTCGATTTTCGCAACTAATTAAAACAAGGGTGGTTGCAATGACCGAGGTTGTTGCAATAACCGAGTAAATATTTTTGTATGGCTAAATTTGAAATGCAAAACGAAAGTTAGAAAACCAGTTAAATGAAACAAATTTTCATTCAATAACACATAAATAATATAAAACAAAATAAAAATAAGTTATTTCCTTAAGATATAAGAACATAAATACATATGTTTATTTCTCTATATATAGCTAGCTAGGTACACATAATTATTCTATTTGGAAAAAATTTGACATTTAAATTTTTTTTTTTAAATCGTTGGGGAGGTGCGTATAGAAATACTTTTGTATCACTCTTGACTACCCATAAGCACATAATTCGTAGGTATAACATGTAAAAAAAAATCAACGTATCTACTGAAAGCTGGCCTCTTTTTTGTGAGTTAAAAATACTACCATTACGTCATCTTTATATTTTTAAAGTTTTAAAAGAATTTTATAAACAAAGTGGTAATATTCCATCTAGAAACTCTCCAATATACAACTTACGGATTAATAATTTAGCACTTGTTAATATTCCAGTTCCACACAAAACACATTTTATGAATTTTTATTTAACGAAATCCTCAGTTATTTTCAAAAATATTCCCATTTCATTAAGAACAACCTACAATTTTCATTCTTTCTTGAAAAAAATCAAAGAATGGCTTTAGTTTAGTTTATAAATTAAGAAGTAGGTACATATATAGAAAAGATTTTTTTTATAACTAGATAAATTTATTCTTCCATTTTCATCATTTTTTTTTGTCGTAATGTGTTATACTGTTTCTTTAAAACAACAATAACATTTTTTCTTTTTAAGCAAAAAGTATTTGTAATTCAAAAACAACTGGTAGTACGCCACGTCAGTTATTCATTATTGACCAAAAATTCTGGCGGTAATTCAACACTAACTGTTAAGTTATAGAGTGGCTAAAACTTATTCTCTTCTACTCTTACAATTTTATTAATTTTTTGTAGTAACATTTATTGTAACTAGCATGTTAGTGAAACTGAATAAAAATAATAATAAAAAAAAATTCTCGGAGTTTTCTTAGTAACACCCATTTTTTCAAAACACAAGCTACCTATCACTAAACAAAATTCATTAATCTAACATGAAAATCTTACATTGCATAGATACATAATATATATCTACATTCATAAACTTCATCGCACCATCACTCAAAAGTAGCGGTAAAATAACTGCCGAGACAAAATGTAATACAACAAACAAAAAAATTCCACTATTGGAAAGCAAAACTGAACGAAATTGAACGAACATTAGGAATCTCAACGGCCACTGACTGAAGTGGTTTTCCTACAATAACTATATTTTTACATCTAAGAATTAAAATTATTTATTATAAGTTCTAACAGTCAATTTGCCAAAAATTTTGTTTTTTATTTAAGGCACAAAACCGTTAACCTAAAATATGCATATGGGTATTATCGTGCGTGTTCATGTTTATTATGGTGAAATTAGTTTATAATTAGGTTTTTTTTTTTATTTTAAATACCTAACGCCTACCCATCTACCTATAATAAAAACCTTGCATTGATTTATATTAAATATAAACCAAAAATATACACACCTTAGGCATTTCCGATTTGAGCAAACAAAATCAGCTACAAGAACAAAAAAAGCTTTGTTTTTGTAATTCTCAAATAATAATTTATAATGCAAATATATCCAGTGATGCAAGGGTTTTTTTAATTTTAAATGAAAACTTACTGCGATGTTCCTAAATACAACAAACAGTCATAACAAAAAACATGTTCTTCCCCTAAAATGAGTTTTTCTGCTTAATTTGAATGAAATTTTTCTTACTCATCTGTAAGAAGCTATTAAAATTTATAGTATAATGTAAGTAGGTAGTAGGTAGGTGTATTCAATTTCTGTTTGTAGTCTTTGTGTATAGAAAATTCCATTTTTATGAATGAGCGAAAGAACTCAAAGGAAATTAAAGAAAAAAAAAAAAAAAAAACAAACAAACAGAAAACAGACAAATAGGATAAGAGTGCAGTGCAGTTTACGATTACGTTTACGATACAAAATTTCACTCGAGTTATTGTTTCGCAACACAAACATCAGCAATCAACATCATCCCATGCTTCCTCTTTCGGGTTCTTTTTACTTCGAGCTCAATTGAACAGGACCAACTATTGGTTTTCTACAAAAAAAAATATTCAACACCAACATCCATATTTCCATATGATCAAAGAAAGTTATGATTTTAAATTGAAAAAATTAGAGGGGGCTGAAATTTTGCAGGGTTCTAATAAAAGTAAAGAGTTCGAATCTCAATTTCCACAAAAAAAATAAGCTACCCCGCCCTTGTTTCTCGGAAACGGTTTTATCGATTTGAATAAAACTTTTAAAATGCATTTATATTAGAAGGAAACAATTTTTTAAAAAATCTTTCGGTAAAATCCGCCCACTGCCACGCCCGAATTTCTTATATCTTTGTCTTTTTTTTTGTAATTCATATTTTTATCCTTTTTTCTTTACGAAGGCTTCAATGATTTTCTTGATATTTTAAAAATATACTTATTTTAGCAGGAAAAAAATTGAAAATCGTTTTGAAATCCCCCACTGCCACGTCCACGTTTTTTTCTAACTTTGTTTCTAAGGAACAGTTCCCACCGGTTGGAGTAAAATTTTGAGAATTTGTTTGCTTTAGCAGGAAAATTTTTTCAAAAATATTTTAAGTAAAATCGGCACATTTCTTTATAATTTGAATTTAGAGGAATTTGTGCCAACTAGTGGCTGCCGAACAGCTGATCTTGATGCAATTTGCAAGAATTGCAATTGCTAATTCCTTCGTTATAAGTTATGAGCAAAATACGCCATCCAACAAATCAAATAAACCAGGTAAAAACATCAAAATTAATTACATTATAATTTATCTCTAATAAAAGCAAGTATGTGCGACGCAGCCGGGGACTTTATATTTATGTAGGTAATAGCTCAAGGCAGGGGCATCTCATATTTGAGATATTTGTTACACAATTTTTCTCAGCGCTAAACTCACTCTCTCCCAGCAGAGCAATATAGGTACCATTTGGTTGTGCATTGGTGTGGCAGGGTTCCCGCCTTCAGGGTTTTACTGAGAATAATTTAATATAAAAAAATACTGATTTTACAGTCTATTGTAATATCTTGTACGCACAATAAGTTAAGCAAGGTTGAAAAAAAAATGGAATGTGAGTATGATTTCCAAATTTTATTTATATATTTTTATATATATATTTTTTCATAATTTTAACCGTGAGGGGGATTTAAGCTGTAAAAAATACGTGTGTTTCTTATGGGAATGATTTTTTAGTAAACAAATTTTTTTGACGTTATCGTTAACGTAACCCTAAGTAAAAAAATGTATTCACCATTTTTTTGTGCAAAACAATGTTTTTTTATGCAAAAAAAAACGGAGTTTGACAAATCATTTTTTTCTCACCACATACATTTGTTTCCAAAAGAACTGTATACTAGGCTTCAGAAACTTCAGAGCAAACATTTTGTGTTTCTTTTTTTCCCATCGGAGCTGGCTGAGAGTCTGTTAAATATTGGTGCAACTTTACATAAATCGATTATATGTAAAGAACATTTCTTATAACCAATTACCAAAAGATGGCAACTCTTAGAATCGAATTTGGTTTCGAAATCTGCTCGATGCTTCACTCATAATTATTACAGATGCTTCATGTTAATGTTAGTTTATTTTCAATCTTTGACTAAACTGGCAGTGCCAAATGGCCATAGCGGTGTGTGCGGTGCGACAAATATGTGAGCCTCATAGTATCTCGCAACAAAACAAACGTGATGCGATTAAAAATTAAAGTTTAAAAAAAAATATACAAAAAGAAAAAACATTTTAAAAACAAAATTATATATGTATGTCTATAAAATAAACCAGTTAACAGTTAAACACAAAAAATCTACTAAGATGCTAATTTATATAATTATTGTTAAATTGTCAATTTTATTATTCCATCATCAATGACCCTTTCGCTGTATAGTATTTTACTAAGGGAATAGACACAGAAGAACACGAACCTGGAAGTTAATAATTAAGATATAAGATAGGTACCTACACAGTTTCTTTCTGTCGAGTTTATGAGTTTATAAAAAAAACAACAACAACAACAACGCCAAGAAAACAAACAGACATTACCAACTCATTATCATTAATAACGAACACCGCCAAGTTATTCAAGTGACGGTTTCTCGTATTAAAACAAAACAAAAAAATAAATTAATATATTCCTTAGGACATTAATTATTTATTATTTTTTGTCTTTTTATTATCTGGGCCAACTGGTATAGACAGCATTTTTCCGGCTCTTTTTCTTATTAAAAAAAACCACAACATACATTTACGAACGATGTCTTGCCGCCAAAAAAGTTCAAGCTTTTCAAGCTACTCATTAAAAACATGTGTAAGAAGTCTCAATGACACAACAAATATTATTTCGTATTTGAATATGATACAGTATTGAATTTTAAAATAGTTTGTGTAGCATCAATTCGAAAAATAAATCGTACAAAAGAAAATTATAATAACCGGAAACGCAATCGCTCATACAGGGGCGAAACGGCAACGACAGCAAAATGGCATTTTCAAAAACAACAAAAATTACTTCAAAAAAATCATCATTTTTATTCAAAAGAAAAAACATTGTTGAATTGAGTAAAATAAAAAATTTCAAAACCAAAAAAATCAAACAACGAAAAAATCATCATCGATTGCTTCGAAGTAATTCGTTATTTTACTCGTTATTTAATCATAATCATCATAGAAAACATCATAAATTTCATCATCCCAGATTCCAGACTTACTTCAAATACAAATTATTAAAAAAGATAAACCAAAAAAATGATTCATCGTCTTCATTATCCACGACCATGGAACCATCCATCCCATTAGCACAAGAAATTATATCTGAATTGCAACAGTCAGCTGCTGTCACATCAACTAGTTATTTTAAAATACCACTTACTATTGTTTTATTCCTATCAATGTTAATTACCAGCCACATTGCCAATTGCCAAGCGATCAACAATAATAATGTTAAACAACGTGATAATACATATTTATTTCTTAGTTATTATAATGAAAACAATAATTTAAGTTTAAATTATTTTAATAATAAAAGTCTGATAGAAGATAGTAAAATTACAATTGTAAATAAAGTTACAAATAACGTAGAATCGAAATCCTTGGGCATTATTGATAATAAATTATGGCCAAGAAAAAGTAAAAGTCATAATTCAAAACATGAACTTTTAAATATCACACCAAGAACGTATATTTTACATCGAAAATACAAAACTTACCATTACGATGATAATGATCATCAAAGTGGCTTCGGTGAAAACAAGTTATTAGAAAACATTAATTCAACAAATCAATTGATTGACAACAACTTAAAAGACGATAAAAACGAGCAGTTAATAAAAATCGTTATGGATGGATTGGGATTAAAAACGTTGCCCGATTTTAATAAGGTAAATATAAGATTTCAAAATTCTGATGAATCCAGTCGTAAAACTATAGATTCTGGAAACGATGGAAATTGCAATAAATCCATTCCATTTTAAAGTGTTACTTGACGAATTGTATCGAAGCGGTACCTTCCATGAACCCAAAATCCGGTGAACCATAAAATAAAGAAAACCATGATCTCCCGTAAATACAAAATACCCAAAGTTTCATAAGCTCGACACACATGAAACTATAATCCCGGAAGCTTAAAATACCAAAACAAAAGCAATTATCGCTTCGTCGATTGCTGTACCTGTAAAATTCGACTGAGATTGATTTTGTATGTTGCAAAATTGCAGTTTTATTTCATTTTGAAAAATGAAACCATTTTTGAAATTGAAATACGACCGCGCAGTCTAATTTCGATAACGGCCTTATTTCATCACTGAAAAGAAATAAGGCAGCGCGATTAATTTTATTTCGCGGCCTTATTTCACTTTCAAATTTAAATTAGATATTATTTAATTTTTCGATACCGGTCTTATTTCATTTTGGAAAATATTTTAAATTCATTTTTCAATCGCGATATCGCCCAGTCTAATATCATTTTTCAATTGCGCTCTCCAAATGGAACAAAACCAAGTGGCCAATTTCATTTTGCGATCGCGGCTTTATTTCACTTTCAAAATGATAAATTAAGTCGCACTGCCTTGTTTAATTTTTCGATGCGGCCTTATTTTGTTTTGGAATGAAAACCAGTCCTAAAATTATAACTTAATCTCATTCTTATTGGCACTTGGTAACACTGCACCTGGCAGTCAACGCGTGAACCCTCAATTGGAGATAGATTTTTTTTCGATTTGACGTTCAATGTTTTTCCCATAAGAAAAAACCAGAAAAGGGCTCGAAAAATATTAACTTCACTGAAAGAATTTTTATAAACGGGTATCAATATTATGATTGTAAAACCATAATAAAATGCGTTTATTTGCAAATCAGGTGGAACATATACAAAAAAACTTAAATAATCATGTGTAATTTGCCCTCGTATGCTGACTTCCAGGGGGCGTGGAACGCAACTTACCAAGTGTCAATATCATATCTTATATCATTTTTTGATAGCGGCTTTATTTCAATCGGCCTTATTTTCATCCCGTGTTAAAACCTAGAGAAAACTTGAGACAGCTTTTGCGAAAGCTTTAAGTATTAGAGCTAAAATCTTAAAACCTGATATTTCGAATGCCAAAAACCCTTGAAATGAAAAATACATTCTTTAATTACATAGTTGCATAACTAACTTCAATGTCACTTTGACATTTATAAACGTCAAAACAATGTCCGTTCCCTATTCAACCGTCAGTGAATTAGGCGTTTTTTATTTAATTTTATTAAGAGAATTGTGTTCGCATGACAGGTATTATGCAATTGTTCAAAACTATAAAATGTTTAGTTACGTGCTAAGAACTTAGCTAATTACTAAGTAGTTTCATGGTTATACATTAGGATCAGGTTGTTTGAATTGTTGCGCCATCAAATTTGTTTCAAAAAAAAAACAAGTAGATATGTACGAGACGTATCGTCATGCATTTAATATATATATTTTGGAGGCGTGTTTTTTTTTGTGTAGGATGTTTGTTGAATGAAGGCGCCTACAATCAACATTTTTAAATCGTTTCGTTAAATACCTAGGTAAGAGATTTCAACAAATTTCTAATAATTATAGCTGCTGATAGTCACGCTGCCGATGCCTTGCACCGCCACCCACCCAGCCTTCAATTTATACTAAAAGAATTTGTTCATCTATTTTAAATTAAGAAATGTGCTCATATTGTAATAAACGTGGATGCTTTAGAAAAAAATATACATACGTTTGATTATAGATATTTTTGGATATCTACTCATTTATTTTGATTAGTTTTTTTTTGTTTATAGAAAACAAACAAAACAAAAATAAGAAAGAAATATCTCCATGCATTTACCTCCACATCAAAATGTAGTGCATTTTTAAGTTAGTTTTTGATTAGTAATCATTTCTTTGTAGATTGTGTTGTACCTACTCGTAAGTACCTATGTCCATGTTGACATATGGCATTGGTAATTGAATCTGAAATAAGGTCAATCTTATTGTTCGCGTTGTGTTTTGATTAAATAATAAAATAATGATGGACAGAGGTTGAGATTGCATGTTACAATCTCTATTTGAGTTTTTGCTTAGCTATAAACTCAGAAAAATGTCGCGGTTTAGCTTACAGATACAAAAAAGTTTTTTTTTTTTGGATTTTATATATAGTACCTACAGTATAAATTCCTAAAAAAATGGATCCGCAGTATTGCTTATTCTTTTATTTACTCGTTAACTATTGGTTCCCTTGAAAAGCTCTCACAAGAATAGAATATAGATTTTTTGGATTCAAAAAGGTATATGAGAAAAAAGGGATAAACTGGGCAAGATAATGTGTCAAAAAAGCCAAGTCAAGAAAACCATGACTTCGATTCAGAAAACCCGGGAAGTTCAGAATCACCAAAAACCCAAAATCTCGAAAATTTAAAATCCCGAAAACATAGAAACGCGAAAACTCAGAATTCTGAAAATCTCTAAAATTTTAAAAACCTAAAATACCGAAAACTCAAATTCTGGAAAATACAGAATCACCATAAACCCAAAACACCGAAAACTCAGAATCCCAAAAACCTGAAATCCGAAAACCCAAAATCCAGAATCACCAAAAATCCCGAAAACGCAGAATCGAAAAAACCCAAATCCTGAAAACCCGAAATTCCTAAAGTCCTAAAGAGAATAGGGCAAGTTTTGCGGTGCATACAAAAAAAAAACCGGGATCAGATTTACGAAGAGAACGCGAAAAAAGCGGGTCCCGCAATTCTATCTGTCTACCTGTCTTCTTCGACCAATAGCCTAAGTTTTTCTAGGGGTTTTCTTCAAACTTTGGACCAGAAAAATTGAACTTTTTTAGTTTTTTAAGCAATTAAAATTATTTGGTGAAAACGTATTTTTCAAAAAAAAAAACCGTTAAGGACGGTACTTGCCATAGAACCTTCTCATAAGGTCATAATAGATATACCATTATGTATATGTATATCAAAATTCTTAAAAACAAAAATTTTAAGATTTTTGGAAAAATAATTTAAACTTTTTTTAAAATGTTATATGAGCATTATTGCCTCTCTCTGCAATTGACTTTTTTGCTTGCCAAAATAATCTGACGTCAGACAGTGATGTATTTATGGGGGCATGTTGCCCTCTGCAACTGCCCTACTTGGGCAGACTATAGGATTTAGTGCAACCCTGGGTGGATTCTGTATACACAATGACCTCGCACCCACCCAAAATTTATATTTCAATTATAAAATTTGCTTTTTTTTAAATTAATTTTTTTTTGTATTTTTATTCCAGGCAAACATCAGCCAGCTTGAATACGCTAGCAAATATAACGAATACCTTGAACGAATGCGTAAACGGGTAATTCCAGATTTTAGTAATATATTTGACGAATTTAATAACAACAACGATGCAAATACCTCACTAACACTTTTATCGATTCGTCATAATTCTTCGGATACAAAAATCTATAGAGAAAGAAGATCTCCGAAGGCAGGTGGTGGTAAAAATAAAAACAAAAGCGCTGCAACAATTTTGCTAAGATTTCCATTGGAAATAAGCAGTGATATTAAGGCTTCGGACATTGAAGAAGCCAACATAAGATTGCTTTTGATAACTAGTCCAGCATTAGCAGCACAATCTAGACAATCTAAACGACATCATCACAACCAGAACCATCAAAATCGTATGAATACAAAAATTAAAAACTTCGGTATTGACTTTAATAACCACAACAATAACAATTCACCCAAAACAACAATTAAAGGAAATCAAAAACACCAATCGTCGAAAACGCATTTAAATTCAAGTAACGAACTTAGTCATTTTTTAAACATGAAAGTCTATCAACTATTGGAGCCCAAAGGAAAAATTTGGATTGATGGAAGAAAAATAGAAGTCAAATACGATCGCAACAAAATGGATGAATCCAAAAGTCAATGGCTTCAGTTTGACGTAACAAAAGCAGTCGAGGAGTGGCTAGTTAATAAAAAACAAAATTTAGGCCTTGAAATTCAATGCGATAACTGCCCCCGTAATGGAGCAAGATTAATTGACGATATATCTGGGGACAGTGAAGAAGATGACGAATCTAGTACGCCTGAAAAATACGATCTAGCCCCGGTGCTTAATATCATTGGAAGTCTTGGCACGCATCGCGAGAAACGGTCCAAACATTATCACAACCAAATGACAGAGAAATCGAAGAAAAAAAAACACAATAAGAGTAACTGTTACAAAGACAACCAAAGATGCTGTCGGCATTCTATGGAAGTTGTTTTCAAAGAAATCAAGGGTTTCGAATTTATTATTCAACCGAAGGTATTTGATGCTGGTTTTTGTCGGGGCCGATGCCCGGCTCGTTATAATCCCGCTCATCATCACGCGCTATTGCAAAGCCTTATTTGGAAGCAGGATAGAAAGAAAGTGCCCCGCCCGTGTTGTGCCCCGTCGAAGCTTATTGAACTCGAAGTATTACATGTGGATGAAAAAGACAACGAGAAATTAAAGATCTCAACGTGGACTGATATGCGGGTATTAGAATGCGCTTGCTCCTAGTCAGCCTTTATTTACAGTTTTGAGTATTTTAAATTGTATAAACAAATGTATTAGTTATTATTAAGCTATCGAAATGTATTTATTTATTATTACATATATTCTCCGTCCTCAAAATACAAATAAAATTGTTTGTTTTCTTTTCTTTTTACCTATTTCATGTAATCTAGATACTTCTTTTGTAACAAAAGTCTTTAAGGAATTAAAATGATCTAATAATGTATAGTATAATAACAATTCGTTTTGTCGCATCAAAAAGGTGAATAAAAATCTGTGTTTGTTTGTTTCCACTCCTTTTTGTAACTTCCTTAATTCTTACACATAATAGATACCTAACAATAGGGCCGAATATCTTATTTCGTACCTTAGTAGCTCTGAAAAGTGAAGCTTGTTCGTCATTTTCTAGTAGCAATATCATACGTCAGTACAATTGACAGATGGTAAACACATTTAAAGAAATTTCCGCCTACGGAAAGATTGTGGAAAAACTTCAGTTCTGGACTGTATAGATTTTCCGATGTTTCGTATCTAGATGAAATCCCTTATTGCGAGGATCAATTAAGAATTTATATTTATCAATCAATTTTATTAATTGGTATTGTGTCAACTGTCAGTATTGTTAATCCATTTCAATTGCAAATTTCAATTAAATAAGTATTAAATAAGTCAAAATCAAAAAAATCATCAAACGTGTTTTTCATAAAAAAGTGCGTATAAGAATTTTTTTTACGTTTTATTTAAAATTATATAAATCGTCAAAAACTATTAAAAAAAGTATATTTTTTTTTAATTTTCAGACACAGTTCCCTCCAGTTTTATTATTTCTTTTGTTGTAGAACAACATTTAAAAAGAATATTCAACAAAAAGAGGAGAAAAATAATTAGGTACTTCAAAAACAATTTTTTAAAACTTTAAAATAAACATAGCTTTCATATTTTGAATACAAAATAAACGAAAAAGATTCACTTAAGGGGTCAAAAAATTCTGGCAAATTCTGTATTCTTTTATGCAAAAAACCAATTCAACTCAAAACCAACTCGATCTTTCGATTTTGCATATAAACGGGTAATCAAGTCAAAGCAACTGAATATCAACTCGACACGTCTGTTCAAAACAGTCAGAGCATATTTCAAACTAACTTTAATCCGCCATCGGAAAGTGATGCCAGACTATCCGATAAGGTTTTCCCCTAATTTAAACCTTAAAAATCCCATTTTCCCATGCCGTTATTGTAGGTATATTTATTTATATTTTTATTGCAATTTCATAATCTGCATTTGCATTATAGGACAATTACATTAGACTGACGAAAATGTTCATCTTTATGATACTCTTTCAATCATTTTCACATATCTTTTAGAGTTTGCTCCGACTGGAAAATCTTTATTGAACTTAGCGAGCAGCTATAACACCTCTGTTTTCTACTTATCATATAATTAAACGGCGAACGCGTTTTTTTGGTACTATTTTCGCGGCCCACAAAAAACCGAAGAAGCATTAATTAAATATTAAACGAAAGCATTGTTTGCATAGATGTGTAGAGTACTAAAATTATTTAAAAATATTACACCATAATTGTTTAATACAGTAAATTAAAATTGCAAAAAAACGCGAGAAAAACAACAACAAACAAATCAACTGGCACATAAAATGCTGAGTACACATAAAGTAAACCTCCTCGACGAGTCTGCACCTTGCCGTTGGTGAGGAGGCTTACTCGCAATTCTCAAGGAGGTTCAGTTGCAGATACAAGCTCTCGAGCAGTCTCTCAGCCACCAACTTGAGTTTTAAGCAAACTAAGAGAGGCCCACCCCTAATAAACAGAACACAACCATAGCGGGGATATACGCTATACGGTCGGTGGAGGTCACGGCCACCGGCTTTTGCTCTGCCTCTCGATCTCAATATCGTGTCGCCAGTGACTATGTTTCCATTTAATAATTAATTTTTTATTATAACCCACCTTATAATTTCGAAACTTTTTCTTTTTTCTTTTTATTTCTCTTTTTCTTTTTATTTCCTTCCCCCTTTTTAGTTTCGACAAATTATAAGTGCAGAGAATTCAAGATGAACTCCAACAAAGTTTACTGCCTGGCCGAAGAGGAGGAATGGAAAATGGAGCTAGTGCGATTGATGTTGATGACGTCAGTGACGTCCGGAAAATCGCAAGCCGAGCCTCTCTACGGTATCGAGAGCCTCTAGACATTGCTGTCAAGAGGCTGGGAAAACTTGAATGGGACCAAATGACAGAGCAGGAAAGGAAGTGGATGCATAATGCTCGTACCTTTCTGGAGAGGGAGATGGGAAAAGATGGGCATTCCGCTAATCAAGCACCAAGTCTCCTTCCTCCGGCAGGTTCGAGCGTCAAGACCCCGATGGGCCCACCCGCTTCTATCGCTGGTTTAGTACAAAGTAAGGAATGGGGGGCACCCCATTAAAGGTTGCTGCACCACTCCCCCTGGACGAACAAACACACACACTAACAGGACGGACAAACATTGTGTTGTCAACCAAACCATCTGCCGTACCGGTGATCGCTCTGATATCAGTTGGTTAAGCAGGTGGGGAGGTTACACTAAATGAGGGTAAGGTTGTTATGGCTTGTGAAGGTTACCCCTCTGGCAGCAGTCTAGGAGTTAATCTGAACAAAACCATTAACGCTGAACCCGAAAACCGAAGACTGGCATATCTTCAATAGGGAAATTAGTAAAAACATAGAAAGTGAGTGAGATAGAGGGTTCCATCTGTGTCAAACAAAGCAAAAAAAATGTGGAATACATTCCACAACACAAAGAGAATATGAATTTATTGATGTTCGGTTTTCGAAACTATTTGTCCATGAAGATTTATACAAGATTTATTTGAAATCTCCTTGAAATCTCAAGATTTATTAATATGGTAAATCTTCGAGATTTGTACAAGATTTATGGATAATCTACTTAAATCGCGATTTAGCTCTTGGTGAAAACGTAGTATAATACTACGTTTTCGTCAAAGGTTAATCTCGTTGAGGATTAGTAAATCTTCTGAAGTGTTTCCACCACATTAAAAAGATTTAAATAAGATTAAATTTAACAGCTTCTTTGAAAATTCAAATGGCGTTCTCTTATTTCTTATGAAGTGAGTGAGATAGAGGGTTCCATCTGTGTCAAACAGAGCAAAAAAAATGTGGAATACGTTCCACAACACAGAGAATATGAGTTTAGGGATATTCGGTTTTCGAAACTATTTGTCCATGAAGATTTATATAGGATTTATTTGAAATTTCAAGATTTATTAATTTGGTAAATCTTCGAGATTTGTACAAGATTTATGGATAATCTACTTAAATCGCGATTTAGCTCTTGGTGGAAACGTAGTATAAGTCTACTTCTAGATTCCAAGATTCACCGTACAAATTTAAATTTCCATGACTGAATGCTTTCCATGGGCTCAAACCTATTTCATTTTCGGAGAACTTCCATTTATGTTTTTCATTGGCCACGTTCACAAAGTTATCTAAAGCAATCCAGATTGGTTTGTGTTGTTGTAATCTCTTGAGAAAAAACAGCTGATTATAAAACATCTGTTCTCAAAATAAAAATCTCAACCGATCTAAAAAATTCTCGTATATTCAGCTATCTGAAGAGAAATGTCAAAAACAGCTGACTTGAATTCAAATCAAATAGCTAAATTAACCTATCCGGTTTTAGTCGTTCACAAACATATACGGATACTCGAGTATCTGAGATAGCATATCTCAGCGCAATGTGAACGCGGCCATTGTTGATAATAAACAGCTGGCCGGTCGATGTACAAACAAAAAAGTTTAACAAATTAAAGTAAATTGAATTTATATTTTTGAAGTAAGGTATACATACATACTTCATTAGGCGCGTTATGAAAAAAAGATGAGAGTGAAATTTTAAAATGTAACACAAATTCACAGGTTGACGTCACTCCGGCGACGCACGTGGGGCCGTGGGGGTTCCAAAAAAAGTGCCTAAAAACAGGCTATCACATGGAATGACCCTCTTAATTAAATAAATTGGCACTCGAATTTTGAGAGCTGGGTTAGCTAGTATAGATGAATTCAAGTAGAGTCACTGTAATCATTTGTAAACGTGCAATGAGTAGGTATATTGTTTATTGAGCAATTGTAAACTCAATAAAAAAGCTCAGTAAGGTATATTGTTTATTGAGCAATTGTAAGACAAAATAGAAAAAGGAAAGTGTACAAGTCTGACGGGACCCTGGTTCGATTTACTTTAAAAAGGTTCAAAAGGAGTTGAAAAACAATAGGTACTTTTATGATTTCGAGCTATGTTTTTGTACAGCTTCTTTGGGTGCTCATAGGAAAAAAATTGTTGCATGTTCGTATCCATTTTAGAACTTAAGACTATAGGGGCGTTGTTTTATCTTCATAGCATCAGAGTATTTGACAGCTGTAAAAAAAAAATTACTCGCACTGTGAAATAGTCTCAAATATACCCAAACAAAAAATCAATTTTCACATTTTCAATGTGTGATGGATTATAAATAATCACTTAGGAAGAATAGCTGAAAGGGAATGAATTTTATTTGTTTACTAATTAATAAATTGTTTTTACACAAACAGAGCGTGGCTTTAGCCGTCAAATACCGCTCTATAATGAAATTGAATTACCGACCTCTAACATCTATCTATTAACAACGCGAATATTGTGCATCTTACTTTTTTTCCATTTAAAAATAACTTGTGGAGGAGAAACTCAAACTCAATCAAAAACAAATATAATTTGTCATATGTTTGACGTTTAACGAACAGCATTCAATCAAAAAAAAATGATTAAAGGGGCGTTTGTACAAACTTTTCATTTAACACAATCTGTAAAATTACCACTTTGCATGGATATCCTAACTATTTTGTCTCCTTATCTGATCCCAATATCCAAACGAAAATAGCGATTTCGCAGACTTTTTCATTTACAAACTTTAAATTTTTGAGAACGAAAATTTCCCTCAGAGACAGAATTCTCAGCATCTGGCATTACTGTTCGAATTGGAACACATCCCGTCAAGTATGTATTGGCATTTCAAGTAACTTGGTACGCTCTATCTATATACGTCATGTTTTTATAGATACTTTATCTTGTATATATCTCTTTTTTGCTGTCTCCCTTTGCCACACTCACTAAATAAAATTACAATAAAAAAATATAAGTTAAGTTTAGTCAGTTAACGCACTGAAATTGATTCGTTGTGTGTGAGAAAGTCCGTGCGGCAAATGAAATTTTCTATTATAATCTAAACTCAACAAAATCAAAAAAAAAAAGAAAAGAAAAGAATAAAGAAAAACGGTTGAAACTAAGTTGTAATATACTAAAAACAATATTTAAAAAAAATACAATAATAAAAATATTTAGGTAATAATAATAATTAACATAGGTATATTTTTATTATCTTGTATGTATATTCTTCCATTTCTTCTTCAACCAACGACGACGGGCTGTTTTTCTTTTTCTGTGTATAAATATTCTTTGAATATGAAACGAGAAGTGAAAAGGGAAAAACGATATGAGATTCAGATTTTTTTTTTTAAACTTAAATGAACAGGTATGTTCAAAAATATTCATAGTCAACATATTTGGTATTAAAAAAATGGTATAATTTTTGAGAAGTGTAAATGAAGTGCATCCCCGATTCTATAGAAATCCGCGCGCTGTTTTCTGTTTACCTATTTTATTACACTTCTTATTCAAAACAACAGAAATAAACCAATTCGTCGAAAACGAGTTTACATATCTGGGAAAACGTTTTCTCAGCCTCTCCCTAATCCTTAGAAAAATTAAAAAAAAAAAAAAATAATAAACATACGATGTACCTATTCGATATGCATGTGCAAATACTGTGCTTGAAATCCTCTTACATATCCACACCACACCGCCACGGCATACGTTTCAGATAAAAATACCCATAGCTTCGAGTTTCCGAGACTTCGACATTCCAGAATTCGGGTTTGATATTAAGGTGCCTATACCTACCTACCTAAAAAAAATAATTTTTCCTTCCTCCCTGTTCTCTTTTTCTGATTGGAATATTGTTTTGTGTGTTTTGTATTGCTTTAGCAAGATGGAAGTTATTTAATTTATCAACAAATCTTTGTGAGTAAAAAAATTAACAAAAAAGTGCAATTTGCCCTCTAAATAAGAAAAAAAACCTAGTGATGTCTATATTTTATTATTAAAGTTGGCATCTCTGTGTATACACGACACTAGCAAAAACCATATATGCGCCTATATACTCCGAAAACTTATGTGTTGTGTAGTTTGAGATGTATATACGGATTGTGTGGGCTGGTTGAGATTGAAATGTGTATGTTGTATCTCTCTCTCTCGCTCTTGTGCATTTTCGCTATGTGACTCACAGATAATGTGAGTGGTCTACTGTGTGTTTGTGTATTTAAAGGAAGAGCAAATAAAAAATAATCTGAATGTGTTTTGGTGCCTTGAAAAATAACATTAACAATAACAACAACAACAACAAAAACAACTAAACGACTGTGCGTTTCAAAACACAGTTGTGCCGGAGAGCGGCAGCGGACACGGGCGGGGACAGTGAATGAAGGTGGCCATAAACGACGAACATGCTCGCCGAACATGCTCGTCTGCATTTCCCCCTACACGGCGAACACGGTTTGCGAACATTCATTTCGTTCCGATTCTCAAAGAATAAACATCATGTGCGACAAAGAAAAGCAACAACAAAGTTTACAGCAAAAATGAGGTTTCCCCGCGAACATGGCCCTACACGGCGAACATTGAAACCAACGAACACAAGAAAATCGAAATGTTTCGCCAACAACGAGCCGTTCGCGAACTAGCCCCTACACGACGAATATCTAGCGAGCACGAGCATGTTCGGCGAGCATGTTCGTCGTTTATGGCCACCTTGAGTGAAGTAGGAAAAAAAAGGTTGCGCGCCAGGGCTGTTGAAGTTCTGTACTTATAGTATTTGCCAACTACTTACTATTTGAATCTCCGTATGGCTGCAATGCTAACTTAAGCGCGAAACAGATTGGACCAGCAACAGCGGCCGCCATTATTTTAGAACCAATGGGGCATATTCATAGTCAAATTTTAGAACCGAGTCCAACTGGCCTCGAGTCTAAAGTTAACACACAGGTTAGAAACAGCTGCTATTCATAGAGAATTTTGCAGCTCTGTTTAGTAAAAAACAGAAATCTACTACAATTTTAGTAGTATTGCCCGTCAATCCATTAAAATTCAATACATTTTTTGACAGATAGAAAAAAACAACTTAGTCAAAGAGTCAGCCGTTTTTAAAGTTGAGCTCCAGTTTATCTTTTGGACCCGGGTCCAAATTGTCTATGAATAACATAAACTCCAGGTTTGCTTAGAAGAGACAAAGAAACAACTTGTCAGACGACTATGAATATGCCCCAATGTATTTCAATTGTTGTGCTGGTGGTAATGTGTTTGAAAAATTTTTGCTGGCCAGCGTGCTGTTGACGGCGCTGGCGCTGTTGCTGGTTTAATGGGGCATATTCATAGTCGTCTGACAAGTTGTTTCTTTGTCTCTTCTAAGCTAACCTGGAGTTTATGTTATTCATAGACAATTTGGACCCGGGTCCAAAAGATAAACTGGAGCTCAACTTTAAAAACGGCTGACTCTTTGACTAAGTTGTTTTTTTTTCTATCTGTCAAAAAATGTATTGAATTTCAATGGACTGACGGGCAATAGTACTAAAATTGTAGTAGAATTCCGTTTTTTACTAAACAGAGCTGCCAAATTCTTTATGAATAGCAGCTGTTTCTAAACTGTGTGTTAACTCTAGACTCGAGGCCAGTTGGACTCGGTTCTAAAGTTTGACTATGAATATGACTTTATGAGACAGAAAGAGAAAACAACAATTGGTTGTCAAACGAAATTACATTGGGGCATATTCATAGTCAAACTTTAGAACCGAGTCCAACTGGTCTCGAGTCTAAAGTTAACACACAGGTTAGAAACAACTGCTATTCATAGAGAATTTTGCAGCTCTGTTTAGTAAAAAACAGAAATCTACTACAATTTTAGTACTATTGCCTGTCAGTCCATTAAATTGTCTATGAATAACATAACCTCCAGGTTAGCTTAGAAGAGACAAAGAAACAACTTGTCAGACGACTATGAATATGCCCCATTATTTTATTTTCAAAAGGAAACTTCAGCTGCCGTGCGGCGCCATCTAGCGTCAGAATAAATATCTGAACATATTTGTTGACTTATTTCGTAAGTTTTTCCACTAACGAACTTGATCCAAAAGTAACAAACAGTCTAATATATGTATTTATTTTCATTCTTTTATAAACAAATTCAGAAACAATTTTTCCTTTTCTGGCTTCTCCATGTTATCATAATCGGTTCTTACGTACCTACTTATTTTTTGATTTTTATATAAAATAGAAATGTAAGACATTTTTATACTTTTGTGATGTTATTTGTTTATTTTAAATTTCTTTTCAGTCACATTCACTACTTTTTGTAATTCAGGGTTTAGGATGCAACAAACTATAACAATGAACTTATTTTACTTTGTTTGAATGTATTGAAAATTGAACAGTAGAAGTTCCTTTTGTATGAAAAATTTAAACTTTCAATGGAACAATTATTTTTTATTTAACTGCTGAGTTTGACAGGCGTCTAATGCTCCCTTTACCAACTTGAAACCACAAAATGATTAACCCGTTACAACCCCAGCAGCATGGATACTAGCGATACAAGTTCTTTTGGGGGGTTTCAAGTTTTGGGTGTTGGGATGTTTCTATAGCTGTGTTCATAGAGTAAAGTAAAGATAATAACGTCGTTGTCATTCAAAACTTGTGGGTTCTGATATTTCAATAAATAGAATATTTCTTATTATTATTCCAAAGTCGAAAAACAATTTTTGTATTTTAGATTGCAAGGATTATGATAAATGAGCAAAACTGAGCTTGAATTTTTAATTTTAGTTTATTCAAAATTGATTTTTGTTTTCAATTTTATGCACTTAACTTTTTAAACCAAAAAAATCTATTTTTTTTTTTGTGACAGCTGTACACCTAGTACCTACCAATTGTTCGAATAAAAGAAAACACGATACTGCGGATGAGTGTATGTAAAAGTATATGTAAAATCTGAAAAAAATTTCACTTGTTTACATTTCCTGATCGCTATTACTGGCCACTAAGATTATAAATGTCCTAGACTTTCAGGCAAATGTATATAACTGGACTGAGTTCAATATCATCTGTAAGAATTTTAATCAATCTACAAACTGCTTAAGTTTTGGATGCTAAAGTTGGATAGTTCTTATTTTGTACCTAGGTAAATACTAGTTATCATCTCAAGAATACAGTAAAACCCAGATAAGTACCTAACCCATTTAAGTATCTTTATCATTGTTTTGTTGGAAATAGAGAGTGAACTTTTACGGTATTTTGTGTTTTATTTCGGTTCATCATATTGATTATATTTATATTCAAAGGCAGTTGTTGTTATTCAAGTACGAATATGAAATACACGCGTAAATAGCCTTATATACCATCCGCCTACTATTTTATATATCTGTTTGCATCTGGATTTGCAATCAATAGGAAAGTATACACTATTCCGCAGGTCAGCATCTCTTACGGTTATCTTCCATTCCAACCCTTTTATACCTACCAGCGTACACCCGTATCACCCATCAACTATCTTGTTAAAAATTACATTATCACTTCCTGTCCCATATTTTTTTGTTAAAAAAAAAAATTATATACGTACCTCCGTTAAAACAACAACATATCATATTAGATGTTCAATCAATCACAGTAACAAAGAAGCACCCTCGCCCTAAAGCCTCAGCCATACCAACTCACACACACACCTTCTGCCTTTCGCCTATATCTCTTTCGAAGAGTGAACTTTGATGTTCAAAAACCATCCGCCAGGCACGGTTGCCACTTTAAGACATATATGATTTGGTCATTATTTTTTTACTTGGTCTCGTTTATGTTTCATTTTGTAATTTTTTACGAAATAAAAACAGAAACTCAAATTAAATTTTTACACTATTGTAAACGGTGTATTAATTGAATGCACTTTTTAAACGTGCATGATCTCTAAATGTAAACACATTGAATCCATTCATTCCTTAATAAATTAAGTTTAATTAACACAAAATTAAGGAATAGTTGGGCAAATTCTTAAACGCAACATTTGCAAAGCAAACCACATGCAAAGCAAATGAAGAATGCAGTTGAAAAGGCAAAGCAAGTGAATTGCGCAAGATATTTTTGACATTTGCCGAAATACATTTGCATTTGCGCATGAAAATAAAATCTACTACATTTACGGACAATCTGCTTAGCAGGGATGTTTACGTTTGCATTTTGGAATTGTTTACTTAGCATAATTTGCGCAAGTTTTGCGTTTAAGAATTTGCCCGTTGTTTCTAAACCCCGAGGGAATGTGACCATACAAAAACAACCACGGAAGCAAACAATTTGCAAGTTAAATCAAACAAAAACTATTTCACGAACCACGAGGGTTAACCCAGAGATTTCTCAGGATTTAGCTAAGCAGCAATATAGATAGGCTACAACCTACAAGAGATTTTTTCATACGTGTTATCGATATTTGTATTGAAACTCCATTTCATGGCATCCTTAAACCCAGCGATCTTTCTTTTCGTTGATTTCCTTGAGGTTAAGAAAAAAGAGCGGAACTAGACTTGTTTTTACACTGTTAATAATATAATTTTCAGAGCATTAAGATGGAAACATAGTCATGGTCTTTGGACTACGATAACTTGAGTGCCGAAAATTGATAACGGTTTTTTGTAGAGGGGACCAAAACAAGCATTTTTTACGTTTGGGCGAGAGGGGCAATTTTATAAAAAGAGTACTAAAAGTAAAAAAATCATTAAAAAATAACGGTAATACTTACAGTTAAGTTTATTACTGTTTTTTACAGCTAGTATTTTGTACTATAAGCCACTTTTTAAATCAGGCAAAATGTATGCACAGTTTTGGAAAAAATGAGTTTCAAACAGAAAATTCCGAAAAAGAACAAAAAAAAAGTATGAAGTGTAATTTATCAAAACCATAAGATTTAATTTTTTTTATAGAATTCGGTGCTCTTATTGATTCCTAATCAAAAACTGAAAAGTAGATAATTTTATGACTTCTAGTTTTTGAGAAAATTTAAGCCAGATTTAATTCTTGACAAAAAATGTATTATTTTTAAGTGGCAACCGTATCCCTAGGTTCGGCACACACTTTGACACACATAAACATAAAAATAAAACTAACGGGGCCAAAATGGTTTAAGTAGAGTGTTGATGTTGGATTGTTGGTACACAAAACTTTTGTTCTATATCTTCTCTTGGCTGTCACCCTGGACCCAGCATGTGGTCATTAGTGTGACCAACCGAGCTATTATTATATGTAATTACAAATAGAAAGTCGTGAATTGGTTGTAAACATTTTTTTTTAAATGTTTTTTTTTTTTTTAATCATATTTGTAGTGCTAACTTGACATTATGAAATCAGCCATTAAACAAAAAAAAAAACATGAAAATGTAAGCATACAGTTAATTATAACAATTCTGAAAATTATTTTTGATTTTTTTTTGGTTTTTTTTTTTTTTAAACTTAACAAGTAGGATATTAGCACATCACGTTTTGAAAACGGGTATTAAAAAATATAAATATGCAGTCAATTGTAGCTTGGGGCTCTAATATTAGCTGTAAATGAAAAAAAATGTTTTTGTTTGGTTTTGTTAAAAAAAAAAATGCTCAATAGCTCAATATTTGGAAAAGCTACAGTTCGTTGCATATTTACTTTTTTAATAGCTGGTTTCACAACATCAAAATATTGTTAATGTTCCCAAGTTAGGCATCTAGTTATTAGGTTAAAAATATGGGTTTGTTCCATTTTTATCGGACGAGTATAGTTACAGATAGGCATAGGCACCCCTGGTCAAACATACATCCCCCATAAATTCATTGTTGTTTCACTTCAAAAATTGTAGAGTAAAAATTTATTTTTAATCCAGTTAGAATAGATTTTAAAATGGTAGCTTCACATTTTGTAGGTATTAGTGTTTAGGCGTTGACTAGAGAATAATTTGGTTTCAATATTAGCTTTACCCGGCTTTTTAACAGTTAACGCTAAGGATTCATGAAAAATAAAATTTTATGTGTACCTATGATGTTATTCGATCATAAAAAGTTTGATGACATTAAAGCCTTTTTTGACATAAATTTGTTTGGTCTTAAGTAAGGGTTGACAGGTACACATACCTTGCGCGTACTCTATCATCGAAAACTCAGTTCTACAAAATTAAGCATGGGTATAAGGTATGCGGCAAGTTACTACCTCTGGTCACACTTGCTAGTGTCGTCATGTAATGTTATTTTATTTAGTCACTCTCTCACAAAAGCAAAATCAATCTCTCATATCCCCATCCCAATTTTGCTTCACTCAATATATACTTACACCAACACTTCTATGCAACTAACAAACTATATGCATTTGCCTAACTATGTATGTACAAATAGAAACTAAGAGTTGGATCGCCCGCCGCTTAAACGTACATAAAACACAGTGGTAAATGGAAGACAGAGGACACATCGGGAATCATCATCATCAAAAACGACAGCGACAGCGACAACCACTTTAAATATCATTACCAAAATTCGCACATACATATATCATCCTCTGCCTCTGTCTCTGCAACCGCCATCGCCTCCGTGCGTCGCGTCTCGTCTGTCATCGTCGTAATCTTTTGCTATCGCGCTCTGCTTTCATCTAATAGAGCCAAATAAAACAACAATGGTCGTGTACTCGTACCTACATAATGACTTCAGTGTGCTAATTTTACAAGCTCAACACTATTTATATTTTGTTTTATTTTTACTTTTTATTTGTATGCGAGAAGAGCACGTCTTACGAGGCACCACGGTTACTGTATAAAGAGATGCCCATGCCATGTACCTTAAGTATGTGTTTTTTGTGTATGCATTTCACAATCGCGCCGCGCTGTTCTAATTTATTTATTTATTTAGTTTCCTTTTATTGCTCTCTCAAGTCATATGATGTGTTCAAGTTTCTCAGGAAATATATATGGAGGTGTATATGTGTTTTTTTTTGTTAGTGTGCGTTTGTCTAGTGTATATATAGTACAGTTAGTGTGAGGCTAAATTTGTTTTAAATGCGCATCCATCCAGTTTGCGGATGAGTTAAAAGCAAAATGCATAAAAAACGAAACAAATTAAGAAAAAGAAAAAAAAATTATTTAAATCTTCTCAAATATCTTCCTTTTTTCTGTAAATATAGATATCTGTGAAAGATAACAGAGACCAGACTCGAAAACGGGAGCCGACGACGCACGGCGGCGTTAATGATGATGATACCTTTTATTTTATTTATTTTTAATTTTGTTTTGAGTCTTCGAATTCTTTAACAAGAACTTACAGTCTTTAGTAGTTTTATATAATTTTTAAATGATTTTCGTAGTTATTTTAAATTTTGATGAGAGAACTTATGGGTACATACGATAAAGGTGTCATCATCTCGCTATGTTTATCAACATAGGTAGGTACCTATTCCTTTTTTTCTTCATCTTTACTGACACCCGTACAACAACCAGGGTTACTAACTCTGGAAATCACAGACCCATAGGTTTTTCGAACGTTATTTTGTTCTGAAAAAAGCGTTTTTTTTTATATTTTATCGCTTGCTTAGTGTGTCTCTTAAAACCGAAAACAAATGAATAAAAAAAAATAACTGCAATTTTAACATCATGCCATAGGATTTTCAAAGGTAGAAGTAAATTTAATTGTTGTACTTAAAATTAAAAAAAAAAATCTGTTCAAACTGATTTAAAAAATTACGTTAAGTTCTATTTTTGTGGTTAAAAGTCAATGCTATTATCAGTTTAAGGTCCAATACAGGAAACCAGGTAACCTTGGGGTGTAAACTTAAAAAAAAAATCAAAACAATGGCAACACTAAATTTCTTGCTCTAGAAGTCTATTTTTTTTTTTTAATATTCTTATGTCGTTTTCAATTGGCAATCCGGAATTGGTTTTAGATTCGGAATCCCAATTGAACAGTTTTTTTTTCGATTCTGACAAATTTGAAGTTTGGTGTGACTGTATTAGTATTTCAAGAAATCAGTTCACAGTTCGCACAGTTTGTAAATTAAAAAAAAAATATGAAATTTATCAAGTGTGACATTTAAATCTTTGAATGTGTGAGTGATTCTGTTTTTGCTTCTGATTTCAAATCCAGAAGAGAAATTCTCTTTTTTTAGAATCAGAACTGTCACTTTTGCCCAATTGAACGCATTCAGAATGCTTTTTTCTGCTTCCAGATTGCCAATTGAAAACGACATTAGATCAAGTATTTGAAAATGACATTTATCGGTTGCACCAAACAATTTTAGTTCTGAAGTCCAATAAACTAAAAGCCATTTTCTTCCACCTAAATTTTACAAGCTAGCATTATTAACTCTTGTATCGTTTTCTTGTATTTTTTTGACATTGTGTTAATACTCAGTACGATAGCGTGATAGAGCTTTGCAGTGACAAATTTATCAGGCCGATAAATTTTATGAACATTTAAGCAAACAAATTGATAGAAAACATATCTTGCAGTGATTTATTTCAACTGTCAAATTCAGCTGTCATCTGAAGTTTCATAATATTTTGAAAATTAAAACTCGAGTTGTTTTTTCCTTGTAAATTTCTTTTATTATGTCTAATTATATACAATATAATTAGTAATTCATGTTTCATTAATTTTTCAGAAAACATCAAATTTGAAACTACAGTGATATAACAAAAAAAAAACAAAAAAAAAACTATAAGTAAATTGGAAACATGTTCCTTAACTAAATATCAACACAAAAAATAATAATTCGCTTGTAAAAATAAAATTGAAATAATAAAAAAAAATAAAAAAAATAATAATAAATATCGTTTAATACATACCAAAAATGGGTAACACAAAAAACCATTTGTTTAACGTTATCCGTTTAGTTGTTCTGAAAACAATTAAAAAAACAAAAAATAGTTATAGAAAGTCAACAAGTGTTAATTCAATATTTAAATAATAATAATAATATTCTAATAAATTAAATAAAAACAAATAAAAAAAGTAAATAAATAAATTCGAACTGAGTTAGTTTATACAAAATGCAAGTAGCAAAATTATTTGGAGGTAATGCAACATCTTTATCACCAACAGCAAGCACAATGAATATTACATCATCATCAACAGTAGTAACAGCAGCAGTAACAGTAACAGCCGAAACTGTGTTAGCTTCAATGGAAGAAGAAGAAGAGGAGGATACAACAACGAAAATGTTGACCAAAGATGCATCACAATCATCAACTAGTGATAATGGTGATAATCTGACATTGCCATCATCAAATGTATCTACGTTGTTGAATTTAGCTTCAAGTGCTTTAATAGGAAATGAACAGAATTTTAAGTCTCAACAAGTTGATGAAACCAACCAAAATGTGAAGGAAAATGAAAAATCTGAAACTGATGTTGGTTCGGGTTCTGGTTTAGAAGCAGCAGAAGTAGAAAATAAACAAGATCAAGTTGTTCCTATGGAAGAAGAAGAAGACATCTCCTCGAAAAATCAAAAAGATTCTGCGATAATTCCGAACATTATAAGTGAAAATCAAGACGATACGACAGTTGTGGTCAATTTAGATAATAATAATAAACCATCTCAGTCACCATACGATTGTTCGTCAGTGTCTGCGTCCGCGTCTGCGCCTGTAGGAGGTTCGCTTTCGCCAACATCATTTGATCTCAAAGATCCTAAAAGCCAAACCAAAGTAATGTCCTCTTGCTGCTCCACCTCCTCCCCCACCCCTTCACCATCTTCCTCGTCATCGTCCTCATCTTCTTCGTCTTCTCCAGCGTCTGAAGAAATTAATAATTTTAATGCTTGCACAGCTAGTAATCAAGAGTCTTCTTCTAGTCAAGCCACAGCATTACTATTTCAGGAAACGTTCATGCAACACGAAAACCAGCAAGAACAAGCATTGCCTGAAAGCAGTCAGCACCAAAATAATGAAATTCCTTCTCCAATTACCCCATCTAACAATATCAGAGAAACAAATGGTTGTGTTACGAGTAAATTAAGTGATATGAATAATTTAGAAGCTGAAAATTTAGTTATCCATAATAATAATGATAATCATTCTAATAATAATAACAATAATAATATGACAAGTGAAAAAGAAACATTATCAAATAGTTCCCAACAAATTCACATGGAAAGATTGTCGCACCAACAACAATCACAGCAACGAGAAGATGAAAGCCGACAAATAGATGGTACAGAACAGCAACCATCGCTTTCACATACGCAACACATTGAATTTGAACATCAACAAATTCAACAACACCAACAAATGCAACAACAACAACAACATCAGAACCAACAAATTCAACAACACCAACAATTGAATCAACAACAAATTGAAGAACAAGAAGAGCAGCAACAACAACAGCAGCAGCAAAGAGAAAATGTTGGCAACGATGATGATAATAAACAACATAATCAATATGCACAAGCTAATCAATTTCATGAATGCCATCGCAATGATCTCAATGTCGATGATTTATCTCAAAGAAATATTCGCGACCAACAAATGTCTCAACGAAATTCGATGGATACAAATAATGTTGATGAATATAAATTGCAACATGTTCCAGAGAATTTAGAAATGCTGAGCCAAATAGACCACCAGCAACATCAATATCAGCAACAACAGCAACATCATCTTAGCCAAAATCAGCACAATATGCTGCAGCATCAACATGCACAACAGCTTTATCTACACCATCAAGATCAGCAGCATATGATGCATCATCATCATCATCAACAACAGCAACAACACCACCATCAGCAGCAGCAACAGCAGCAACATCATCAACAACATCAACATCATTCAGAATTAATGGCATATCTGCATCATCAAGATCAACAGGCAATGCAACAACCACATCTAATGCGTACATATCAACACTACCAACAGCAACAACATAACTTACATCAATTACCACAGCACCCGCAACATCCTCAGCCTCAATCGCCGCATCATCAGCCAAAGAATTCATCCATGACGTGTATTGATGACTTGATGATTGATGAATTGCACGAAGATCCGACAAATCGATACAAATTGTAAGTATTTTTTTGTTAGATTTTAATAAAACTTTCCTTAACTTTAACAATTTAAAACCATTTCTATATCGAATAAAATCAAACCGAACTTTCCGAAATCAAACTTAATTGTTGAAGCCTAACTATAATAGACGGAAGCTGTCGGATAAATATTTCTAGTTACTGAGCGTATTATTATCCCGCGCGTATTAAGGCCTCGATTGAAATATAAAATAAGAACTCGCGGGAAAAACATTAATGTATTTTTGAAGATCCTAGTATTTGTTTTTAAAAGAAATTAACGGTATTCGAGAATCGAGGGCTTGCTTTTATTCACACCAAACCTAAACCCAAAACGGATTGGACGAAAACCTAATCGAAACATACAAATTTTCCTACGCGTTTTTTGGAGCTATAAGTTTTACGTAAAACCGCCCGAAAACTTGGTTGAAACTCTGAGATGAACTAAACAAAATAACCTATGAAAAGATCAGAGCAGTCAAACCTCAAAAAAAGAAATTTAAAACGGCTGACTGCATGTCTTTCATTTCCTTTGAAGTTCTTATATTTATATATTATATATTAACCGTTCAATTATTAAAAAAATAAAATTTTATCACAAATTTTAAAGACTCCAAAACCAAATAGCTCCGAGATGAAATTCGGTTCCCTACACTGACACTTAAGAACTCATTACGAGTTTTCAACTTTTTTCGATCACCTATTGGGTTTGGTGTGAACAGTCTATTTCCTTGAAAATAACCCATAAAATCATGAAAATCATGCAGGATTTTAGACTTTCTTGTTCTGTCCGACTTAGTTTTTTATTTGATTTTCTTTTTTTTTTCATTTTTAGACTCTCGCCAACGGTAAAACACGAAAGTCAGGACGACGGCTATGAAACAAGTGCTGGCGATGTCCTTACACCCAACTCACACACATCTTCACAACATTCAATGACGCCCCAACATCAAATTCATTCATCAAATTTAATTCCGCCAAAATGTGAAGATATGCCATCTACTGCCACGCATCCTCATTCAGATCCAGCGGATCCTTATAATTTCATAGAAGATGAAATGAATTCAAATATGCGTATGATGTCACCGTCATCAAGTAATGGTTTACCAATGGTTATGCGCCAGCAAAACTATGAAACCCCACCCGAATCGACAAGTCTTCTTATGGAAGATAACAATCATCAAATGCCAATGAATATGGTTAATCAAGAACAACAAATGATTGATTCCCGAATGCAAGGTACACAACAACCACAACATATTGATCCTGCTGACATCGAAATGTCATCGGCGTCAAATGGCGGTTGTTCAAATAATATTGCAGTACCAAAAAAACGCGGACGCAAGAAAAAAGGTTCCGAAGATATATCACCATCAGTGAGGTAAGAAGAACTTAAACAATTAATTGTATTGGACCAGTCGGCAGAGATAAATAACAAGATTTTTTATAATGCTATAATAGTACTGAAGATTTATCAACATGGTCAAGGACTTCTTTAAAATTGAAACACAGCAGATAGTCCAGTTAGATAGTTTTCTCTTTTCTTTGAATTAGAACTTTGCCACGTTCTACGGATATATCATCTCTTTTCAGTTTTTTCCAAAAACTGCAATCTTTGGGTCGACTTTCAAGACAAAATTAAAGCCGATTAAATTTCAAACAAAATAGGGATGCTTATACTTATTTTTTTGTTCATTGATTTGAGAACCTACTGATATTCGATATTTTATCGCTTAGTCTTATTATAGTAGTCTCATAACTTAGAGAAAAAAAATTGCTTTTGAAGTACAAAAGATATATTTATTATTTTTTTCAGTTAACCTATATTAGCTTAAAACTGATTTTTTTAAATTTTAAATTAAATACTATTTTTGTATTTAGAAGTCTTATTAATTAAAAGTTCAATGCAGGAAACCAGGTAACCTTGGGAATGTTAAAAATATACGAAAAAATCAGAAACAATAGCAGCACTAACAATGCCTTGCTTTATATTTTTTTAAAGTCAGAAATCCAATTTTAATATTCCTAGATCAAGTTGTTATTGTTATATGCCCGGTTGCACCAAGTATATTTTATAAGCATTTTAGTAAGAACCTATTTTAGTGAATATTGGTTCCTGAAAGCTAAGCGCGTGACTCAATAAGGACATTTAATGCTCCAAATCAAGATTTTGGTATATATATCAGTGTAACCTTTCTTCCCAAAATAGTTTTTATATTTTTATAAAAGCCGATACCCAAGTTTTTTTTTCTAAACCTTCTACGATGATTTAATGATTAGTTTTGTAACCAAAAAAAAATCCTGCCGACTGTCCATATATGTATACTTATGTAAATGTAAGTAAGTTGAGAGTAAGAGATTAATTTCATTAAATAGAACGATGGTCGATGGGATACTTAAGCCCATCATGCCAAAAGAGCGAAAAAAGCATGATCGATTCAATGGCATGCCCGAAGAGGAGGTTTCTAAAAGAACTCTACCTGACCATTTAGCAGATAATTTAGACATAATTATCGTGAGTGTAATTTCATCATTTAGAAAATTTTGATAACTATATCCTACAAATCAATGTAGGAATTTTTGTTTATATAAATTAACCTATAATTTGTCTTTTGTTTCCAAATTGAACCCCCCCCCCCGCAAAAAAAAATATAAATAAACAGATTGGAATAAATCCTGGATTGTTTGCTGCTTACAAAGGCCACCATTATGCCGGACCCGGAAATCACTTTTGGAAATGCCTTTATCTATCTGGTTTGACTCATGAACAAATGACAGCTGAGGAAGATTATAAGCTGCTTAAATTTGGAATTGGCTTTACCAATATGGTGGAGCGGGCAACAAAAGGTTCAGCCGATTTGACCAGAAAGGAAATCAAAGAAGGCAGTCGAATTTTGTTGGATAAATTGAAACGTTTTCGACCAAAAATTGCCGTTTTTAATGGGAAGTTAATATTTGAAGTTTTTTCGGGTAAAAAAGATTTCAATTTCGGTCGACAGCAGGAATGTGTAGAAGGCACAGATACGGTAAGGCATTATTGTCTATTATTTATGTTTTGCAAATTGAAAATAGATTTTTTTTTATAATTTTTTTAGTACATGTGGGTAATGCCATCATCTTCAGCTCGTTGCGCTCAACTGCCTCGTGCGGCTGATAAAGTACCATTTTATGCAGCCTTAAAAAAATTTCGTGATTATTTAAATGGGCTCATACCACATATTGATGACATTGAATGTGTTTTTAACGATCAAAAATCGAAACAATGCTGTGAGGTTGAATCTGTGAGAGGAATAGGAGGAGCAAATGCACCATCGCCATCAATTACTGCTGGTGGGGTGGTGGGTTCGACTTTTCTATCGCCAGATGTTTTAAATAACGAAAATCAAAATTTGGGATATAACAATAGCAACAGTAGTACACCAGAACGAATCAGTAGTATCCCAGATGTGAGCGCGAATCTCAACAAAAACAATGTTTTGAATATCATGCATAAAGGATCACCAATGAATTCGATGATAGGCAATGGTGATAATGGCATTGTTGGTGGTTGTGGTATGGGTATACCATCAAATATGAACGGTCCAACCAATCCGACAAATCTTTGCAATAGCGTTATGCATATGTCATGTATAATGGATCAGTCACCTGGTCAGCAGCAGCCGGAGAAGAAAAAACGTGGAAGGCCAAAAAAGATTAAAGGAATGGATGGTGAAGAGGGTCCAATACCTCAAAAAGTACGCAATACAAATACTTTACTTAGTAATAATAACAACAATATATTGAATCTAACGCTGATGGGCGAAAATGGTGAAATGCCAAAGAAAAAGCGAGGTCGACCAAAAAAGATCAAGTCCGACATTGGAGCAAATTTAAACTTAACCACCCCCAATAATAACAGTTGCAACAGTAATGGTGGTAACCTATCAGCGATTAACAACAATAATAATAATTCAATGGACAACAGCAATTCGAGTATTCATAACGCGATTGTTAATAAAACAGATATTTGTTTGCATCGTAATAGTCCCAGTGGATTAGGGAATCATCAAATGCTATCGATAAACAATAGCAATCATTTTAGTAGTCAATCGATGTCACAGCATCAGCAGCAACAATCATTGCAGAATCAAAGACTGTTCACCTCTCCTATGCATTCACCGAACACTGTTAGTTCCTATTGTCCAATGGGCATGAATGCTTCAACTACCCCTCCAATTGGAAATAATACAAACTCGTCGAATAATCCATCAAATTTAGTAAGCACCAACGTGCCTGGACAGGTGTACCACCATCAACAACATGCGAATTCTCACCATTTGCAAGCGCACCAGCAGCACAATCATAATATACAGCAACATGTACAACATCAGCTTCATATACCATCCCTAATTTATATGCAATCGCCCAATCATAATCCGCAGCATCAGTCTTCTAAATCACCACATTATGGTTCATCACATTCAGACTTGTCCACCGAAATATCGGCTGCGATTTCTTCAGATCATCTAGCTGAATCACAATCGGCTTCTTCACCAGCCATGGTGGGGGGTGCAGTTGACTATGATCGCCCCGATAGTATACCCAACGATGAACACAGCAGCGCCCATGACCTACGTTTTACGAGCCCAACACCCAATTCTGGGGATCAACAACAGGGTGGAGGCGTAGGCAGTGTATCAGCACAGCACCAACATTATCACAACATCTACCAGAATCCAGGCTCTAATCAATCTTACCTATCCGGCAATACAATTGGCAATTCGCCCGGCGAAACAGTTGGAGGGGCAGCAAATACAAATAATGAAAATGAAAGTTACATTGCGTCCACTCGACCGATTACGTCCAATAGTAGCAACAACAGTACTCCACAACCTGTACAAAATGCACAGCAGACACCGCAGCAAAGAAATATGCAAATATCCGATGTAACATCGAAAAGCTTATCGGGATTGGAATCTTTGGTCGATCAAATACCCACTGTAGCTGAAAATGATTCTGCAAATAATTCTATAAACAGTGCTGTTGTGGGAATAAAATCATCGGATTCGAATGACGATTTCCCATCGCCATCTTCAGGCGGTAGCGTTAGCGCAGGTAGCGGTTCAAATTCCGGTGGATTGGGATGCGTTTATATACCATCATATTCAAATCTAAACTCATCGAGCTCTTCATCACCATCAGCACCTGCTGCACCACCACCACCACCACCATCAAATAGCTCCCATCTCCATTCACCTCACCACTATCCAGATCCAATTTATTCTACGGCAAATACATGTCCGTCCTCCACAAACACCAACAGCAACAACAACAACAACCTAAACAACTACAATAGCATAGCGAGCAACTTTTCCGTTTCTAGCTTAACATCAAACAATTATTCACCTAACTCATATCACAGCAACCTGATGGCTGCTGCAGCAGCTTCTTCTCCACATCATATCACTTCCTCTGCATCCAGTAGTTCAATGTATATGGATCCACATATGGCCGTTAGTCCCATATATCATCATCCGTATGCCCAACACGCCGGATACGGTGGATATAGTCCAGTAGGACATCCTCCACCACCGCCACCTACATTGCACATGCCTAGTCCTAATTATCCCTACGCATATCCAAATACATCTGGCTATCCAAGCCAAACAGGCCATCATCCAAGTCACTCGTCACCAGCCGGTTACCTAACAAACCATCCATCCATGTTTGATCGAATTAAACCCGACATTGGATATGGTGGATATTGAAATGAAAATACATATTCAAAAAATTGTAGGTATATTTATTTCCTCAAAAATGTTTTTTCTTTTTCAAAAATTATCTTTCATAAAGTTTTTTTTAAAGAAAATAATATATAAATGTACCTACACACACATTGTTTGGTATAAAAACAGTTTGTTTTCGAATAGAAAAAAAAACTAAACTAAACAAAACAAAAATACTGAATGCCAAACTAAGTTCTAGCTCATTATGTAGCGTTAAAGAATTACTTTTATCCGTCTATTAATATAAAACTAAACAAAAAATGCATAAGAAAAACAAACAAAACAAAAAAATGAACGCAAAAGGTTGCGCTGGTTAAATGGTTCCTAAGGTTCTCATAGTTACACACATAACATACATAAATACAACGTCATAATGGAAATTTTATAAGCATTTACTTTATAAATTATGATATCATTTTTGTTTTTATTTTTACATCTTTAAAATAATGATGAATGTCAAGCTTGTTTTAAAAACTCTTTTTCTTTTAAATTTTTAATCCATTAAAAAAAGAAGTTTTTAACCAAAAACAATGTCCCATTTAGGCCTCTCTGTGAATTTCTTTTAATCTAAGTCAAATTGAGCTTCCATTTGTAAATCAGTTCGTCGAAAAAACGCCCACAAAATATTGAAGAAAAAAAAGAACTTCTAAATCACTCAGCCGATTTCAATGATATTATCAGTTATGATAAAAAAATATTTATCCATAAAAGGTGATAAATCTATGGTTGTGATTTTATTTTATTGTATATTTTCTCGAAAAGAAAAGCTGCAAAATCTCATATAAATATATCTCGCAAATCAAAAATTTCGCAAATATTAACGAAAATCACTTATTTTAAATGAAACGATGATTGTACTAACTTTTAGTTCCATTGTATATTAATTTCACGCTATCGCGAATATTCATTTTTTTTTAATGCAATATTTTAATTTATAATTTTGCAAATGCGAGATTATTTGCCAGATTTTAGCCAATCCAGTCTGGGTCTTGTGTTTTTGGGGATTTTAAAATCCTAAAATAATTAGTTCACAATTATTTTAAAGAAACTTACGCGAATATGGAACAGAAGGTTGGATTGTGAAAATTAATTTTTCTTGTTGTTAAACTTAAATTTTGAAACTGGAAGAATAAATAAAGACGAAAGTCGCTTCTAGCTCGGAAGAAATTTTTTTAATTTTATTTAATTTAGTAAGATGTTACAGCAACTTTTAGTATGATGTTTGGTTGGTTGTTATAAACAATTTAAGCACCGTTCCATGAGTTAACACTTTACTAATGTTAAAATCTCCAAATATCTTTTTGATCTTTTTAGCAGCATGCTATAACTCTAATGCCAATATGATGTTTATAAATGTCAAAAATGAGAAGTTCGGTAACGAACCTTCAATTTTTTAGAGTTTTTTTGGTTTGGTTTTACCAAAAAATAATGTTAATCAATTAGCAATTAGTATTATGCTAATGCCCTAATACCCAGGTGTTGTTTAAAATTTTGAGCCATTAATTATATTAATTACGAGGTTTGATTATATGAAATTTCAGTTCGAAGTTTAAAGAGAGATACGAACAGTTTTCTAGACTGGGGATGGTGAATTGGCAAAAATTTCTCTAAAATGTATTAAAAAATAACAACAAAAGACCGACTGTGAAGTTACGATGATGTATTTGTATGAGGCGCCTATAGAAAATTCAAAAGATAAATACGAGTCTGATTGACGAGTCTCTTTCAGTAATATTTCAACCTACAGTCAAAACTACTGAAATAATTTTATTCAAACATGGTTCTTAACGAACTACCCATACCAATGTATAAAAAGTGTTTTAATTTCCTCGTAAAAACTGCCTTTTTATTTGAAATTCTCCAAAAACATTGTTCAAGCTAATTCTCTTAAACAAATTATAAATATATATGAATCAACAGCAAAATACAAAATACCAACTTCCAATAATAGCAGTTTATTATGTTGAATTTTAATATTTAGGATTCGATTAAAAAAAATGGGCCAAGATAAAATATATTTAACACGTTCCTTATTTACTATAAAAAAAAATAATATCTACGACAAAACAAAAAAACAACCTTAAGAATAAAAACAAAATAAATCAACGAAAGTATACAAAAAAACTACACTAAAACACAAACAAAGAAAATAAAATAGTTCATATAACTTTTCAAGATAAATTTATTAAAAAAAAAATCAACATATATATATAATAAAATTTTGATTCTTATAAATATATATATTGTTTGCTTCGAAAAGGAATTATTTGACAATATAAATGTATAACAATGTGAAGTGTTTTGATAATGTACATAGTACCTAATTCGAGATATACGTATAATTGTAAGTAAACAAAAAGAAATAAAAAAACGATCGAAAGTGTTTAATGGGTGTTAATATAATAAGCATTCTTAAATATTTGCCATCTATGTAAATTCAAGTGTAGTTAAATATATATATTATTTTATATATTATTAGAACAAATTGTAATTAGAAATTGTTTTCTTAGTTGCTTTAAAATTTAAACAAAAATTAAAAATAAAAAACTAGAACTAATCGCATCATTTTTATTTCCTTTCAGTTCTGTTTTTGTTTATTCTCATTTTTTTTTTGAGAATGTCATATTCTTAGAATTTTTTATTTTTTCTCTGAGTATTTGTTCTAATATAATCGACTAATTAAAAAAAATAAAAAAAAACCTATTTGTAAATAATTTAAGTATAAGTGATTATATAATTTTTATTTTCCAAAACAAAAATCAAGGGAAAAATATTTATTAATATATTTGAAACAAAAAAGGATATAATTTTGTTGACCATTTAAAGATAGAGCAACAATATCCTCCTAGGAATTTATTTTTCTTAATTTTGCTAAAAAAAAAATACATAAAATTACTGAGACAAAAAAAAAATCAATAAAAACCAGATAATAAATTTACAACTTTAACTGGTTGTTGATTGGCTTAAATTAAGTTTTTTTTTTAAGGTATGTAATATATTATACATAATATATATCATAAATGGTTATTATACTAAAACCAACAAAAAAATGTGAACAGGGTAAAAAATTGAGGGTGATACATTTCTTTAAATAAAAATTAAAAAAAAAGTACTAAAAACCAACGAAACATTAAAATTTCCTTTAATTAATGTTTGATTGTACATGTTATATTTAAAAATAAGAACTAAAATACGTAAAAACTTGTACATTTGAAATCAAAGATTACTTATCAAAAAGAATGAAAAAACTCAAAATTTATGTGTGCTTTTTTATATTATATTATTTTCTTAAAGAAAAGCTAAAATCTAGATATTTTTCGAAGTTTTAAATTTGTCATCTTCGACAAATTCCTATATAAACGTTTAAAAACAAACAACTTCAAAAAACAAACACGCCACATACATAACACGACCCAGACGTTTATCATAGAATGTAAAAATAAATATAAAATATTCTTCTGATTCTGTATAGATGGTAAATATTGATCCCTCTTTTAAGATGAGTGTTTAAACTAAAAAAAAAAGAAAAACAAAAAAAAAAATACGCAATAGTAATTGTGTTGGACGACTACCCTCTTTTTAATTTTTTTTTTTTAGAATTTATATGTGATTTCGCTATGTAGAATATTGTAAGATTTTTTTCTTCAAAAAAAAAAAAAAAGTATGAAACACTGTGTGGTAAATTAAGATTAAAAAAAATATTATATATTATTCTCAGAAAGTTGAAATAAATGTTTACAATCTCACTAATTAACAGATACGGTATCCCCAGTAACATAAAATTTCAAAAATAATGCCAAAAAGAAAAAAAAATATATTACATTTTTAATAGCTATACCTTTAACAAAAACAAATAAAAAAAATTATTTACAAAACCATGTTTTATAAATGTTGTTCTCTGAAGAAGAATTCATTTTCTACTAAGTGTAAAATACTTCTTTGTTTAATGTATATATATGTTACTATATACCGCGAAATGAGGAAATTCTAGAATATATCGGAAAGTTTTAGATTTTTTTTTTGTAAAATTTAAAAATAATTAGTTCTCATAATTCTTAATTTCATTTATAACACCTCTGCAATCATAGGGCAAATTCTTAAACGCAAAACTTGCGCAAATTGTGCTAAGCAAACAATTCCAAAATGCAAACGTAAACATCCCTGCTAAGCAGATTGTCCCTAAATGTAGTAGATTTTATTTTCATGCGCAAATGCAAATGTATTTCGGCAAATGTCAAAAATATCTTGCGCACTTCACTTGCTTTGCCTTTTCAACTGCATTCTTCATTTGCTTTGCATGTGGTTTGCTTTGCAAATGTTGCGTTTAAGAATTTGCCCATACATTCAGTTTTAAAACATTTCTATCTGAGAATTCCTCGCAACTCACAAAATTACTCATCTGCCTGGTGACTGAGCAATGAGTATACCCCTTGCAGAGGAAGGGAGTAAGTGATCTGGAGGTGTCCCCAACCGAAAAAGGAGGGTCAAATTTCATAAAAAAAACCACAATGATTGCTGAAATTCTAATTGTACCGGTAAATTCTGGAATTTACCGATTATGCACAACATAAACATATATATACACACATACATATATATATATATAAATATATATATACAGGGTGCCCCGTAAAGGATGGTCCAAACTGAATATGGTGATAGGCCTTTCATGACCTTTCAGAATTTGGTAACTTGTTTATTCCGAATCATGACGGTTTTTGAGTAACGGCGGTTTTGTTGAAATTTCCCCGAACCCCTACTTTGGAAATGTTTAGCTCACCCCGTCCATAATTGATTTTTTACACTAAAACATTGATCAGTAAAAAAAAGAAGTCAAAATCATTTTATAATACGAAATCGTTTTCATATTACTTTATTCAATAAAAAAAAGATATTTTCTTATTATTTTATAGCTTCTACATTTATCGTTCAGTTTTAATGAACTTGATCTGAAGGTTTTGTTGTCAAAATATATTTTATTTGAGCCCAGAAAAAATATTTTTTATATTTTTGTTCTATCCACACGGTTCAATTGGAAATGATAAATTTTCAAAAAAGATCGAAAAAGTTGATTTTTATAGTTTTTGATCGCTTGTAACTTAGTGGATTCGCATCTGATTAAAACAAACAGTATGTTGTTGGAAAGCAGAAAGTGTTATCAATAAAAAATATTTACTTTATGTAAATTAAAAAGACCAATTAAGAGATACTATCAGTAACGAAAGTAAGTATACGCTACACGTAATAGAAAGCAGATTTATGGTAAGACCGAATTCAGAAAAACGATTCTTCTTTTGGGAAATCAAGCTTCAGAGTTTCAAGTATGTTTTTGCCAAAAGAGACAGCGTTTTTCTGAATTTGGTCTTACCATAAGTCCGCTTTCTATTAGGTGCTGTGCATACTTACTTTCGTGACTGAGTGGTGTTTCAGCCAGAGTTTAAAAATACCAAAAAACCCTTTTTTTGAATTTATTTTTAAACCACGACTGATTGAGTTTAAATTGTAATAACTTTTGATTTAGAGTTTGCATTGGTAAGATTTATATTTTTTTGGAAAGCCAAAAAGCAAGGCATTTTTTTAAAAGTAAGAACCAGTATTAAGTCATACGATTTTTTTTTAGAACGCTCTTTCAAATATTGAAGTAAATTTTTTTTTTATCAAACTATGACTAGTAATATTATAAAAATGATGAACTAAAATCAAAATCAGTTATGGACGGGGTGAGCAAAACAGTGGTCGTAGAGGTTCGGATAAATTTCAAAAACCGTTATGATTCGGGATAAACATGTTACCAAATTCTAAAATGTCATGACCTGGCCTATCACCATGTTCAGTTTGGACCATCCTTTACGGGACACCCTGTATATATCCATATATCTATAATGTTGTTCAAACACACACACTTGATATTGTCTTACTTTGTTTTATAACTACTATTTTTTTTAGCTGAATGTAATATTAAATAAAATAGATTGAATCCAAACATAAAGTGAATATTATTATTGAAACAAATTTTATAATTAATTTTCCTTTACATTCTAATTTACCTTCTTTAAAAACGAACTTTTATTATTTATTATTTATAACATCAAAAAAAAATACAGTTAAAACATATAGAAACCTAACATCAATTGTATATATTTCTTTGTTATTTTGTTTACAATTATACTTACTACTAAGAATTAAGAAAAATAACTATAATAAAAATTGATCAAGGACAAATGTAAACGTCGGTGTTTAATTAATTTGGGACACACAACGGACAATTTTTGTTATTTCATTTTGTAATGAAAAAAATGTTTTTTTTTTTTGTCTGAAAAATGGTTTTAAAACAGTTCCACCAAAATCTACAGAAACCAGTTATTGCTGAAATTCATATAAAATTTATCGTCCTGATAAATTTGGCTGAGTTGAATGTCGTTCACTGTTTCGGAACCATACCTAGGGTGGAATCGCGTAAAGCGACAGTTGACTGTCACTATTTTGATAGTCAATTTTCAAAGTGACACCTAAATAGCTGTTATAACAAATCACAGCAAAAAAGTGATAGTCAATGGTCAACAGTCTTACGCGATTCCATCCCTGTTTTTTTTAAACTGAACGAAAAAGTTAACCAGCGATATAATTGATGTCAAATTTCACTGCAAAGCCCTTTTACACTGTCGAACTAGAGCTCTTGATATACCCGACACCTTGCGGAATTTATATAATTGGTTCCTAAGAACCATTTATAACTCAGATGAGAAATGAAAAAATAGCTAACAATAGGGTGCTTCTTAAAGTACAGGTAGAATTAAAAAAGTCCACGTGGCTGTGTTAAGAACAAACTTTTGAAAAAAAAAACATTTTGTATTAGGGTGGTGCAAACAAATTTTTTTCATCATCATCGGCTCGACAACTGGGGTCCGGTCCTGGCTTCCTTCAACAAGTCTCTCCACCTATCCCGGTCTTGAGCCGACGCCATCCAGTTGCGCACCCCAAGGCTGCGGGCGTTCTGGTCTACGCCATCTCTCCAGCGCAAGCATGGTCTACCACGCTGCCGTCTACCATAGAATGTACTGTACCACAAAGGACTTTCCGGGTCGGTTCCTCTTCACTCATGCGAGCTAGGCGCCCTGCCCACCGGAGTCTACCGAGCTTAATTTTTGTCACTATGTCTGCTTCAAGGTAGATTGCGTACAATTCATGATTGTACCGTCTCCGGAATCGTCCAAATTTTTTTTGCCGTTTTCAAAAAAAATATTTTGTATTGCTAGTATGGTGCAAAAAAAATTTTCTTTCGTTTTCAATATAAATTAAAAGTGTAACACAAGCTCAACATCACATTTTTCACATTTGAAACGTTTAATTTGGCCGCCATCTTGTTTTTAATGAAAATTTAAATTTTCGTGCATAACTTGCGTACTTTTGATCCTAGAAGAAAAAGTTATAAGCAAAACTTTTAAAACAATAAATTTTCTACACAAAATGGAAATAACTTTTTTCGATAACTGCTTTTGTTAAAGTTAATAGAAAAAAAAGTTTTTATTCCACTATAAAGTGGATTTTGTCCCATTAAGTGAGAACTTAGTCCCCAGGGGGGCTTAGTTCCTGGGGACTTTTTCCCTGCACCGATTTGGGGTTGTGTTGCTTGCAATCGTGACTAATTTTTGTTTTTTTCATTGGCATTTGATAATTGTTACCTTTCATAAGAAGAACTATCGATTGGGGTGGGCTTTCATAGTTTTGCTGGCGCATAATCATTTGCACCATTACTTGATGACGGTGAAATCATATGCATATTTGAATTTCATTTCATCATCTATGAAATTATAAGGATCCGTTGGATCTGGATGAGGATGCGTGGCAGTAGATGGCATACCTTCACATTTTGGCGGTATACAATTTGATGAATGAATTTGATGTTGCGGCTTCATGAATGTTGTGAAGATGTGTGTGAGTTGGGTGACTTTCATAGCCGTCGTCGCCCTGACTTTCGTTTTTAACTGTTGGCGAGTCTAAAAATGTAAAAAAAAAATGAATATAAAATAAAATACTAAGTCGGATATTAACAGAAGAAGAAATTTTAAAATCCTATATGATTTTGATTTACATATCCATTTTCTAAGTGACAACACTAAGGCTGGTATTGACCGAGCGCTCTTAGGAGTAACAATTTTTTTAAGTAAAAGGCTTTTTAACTCAAGAGCACTCGGTTAATACCAGCCCAAGTCAATATTATGAAATGCTTATCAACGGCTGGAAGACGCATGAACCAAAAAAATTATTGATATATCATAAAATATATAGGCGGACATTTTGGAAATTTTTCAGTGTTGGCACCATTCCCAAAAAAATTTAAAATTTCCTCATACAAAAAAAAATGACAGTTAATTGAATGTAATTTTTAAAAGCACACGCTTTCTACGTTGCAAAAATCACAACTTTTGAACCTAAAAATTTATTGCTATAAATGCTTTTCTAATTAAATAAAATTTCCAAAGCTAAGGTAAAGTATTTTAAAGAAAATTATTGTGCAGGGTGTATCGAAATAATTGGCTAGTCAGATTGCAAAACAAAAAAACAGTCTAAAAATTTCCAAACATTGTTGGAGCAGTAGGTAACTCTGAAAGTATAAGTCCTATAAAGAAAAATAGAGATAATTCAATTTCCAATCGAATCACAAATAACAAATTTCTTGCACGACGAGCCCTTCTCGAGGTAAGGACTAAATCACGTTTTGCTCGTGAACTGAATACTGCATACAAAATTTATCTTTAGAGGAAATTCGTATGAAAGATATATTTTAGCAAATTTAGGACATAACCTTGAAATCTTCAAATCACAAGAGCTACACTTCATTTAATTTTGTTTTCTCATAAATGATTTTTGTTTATAAACCAAATTAATTTCTTATAAAATATCACATAATTAATTTGTGATGGCAATAAAAATATACATATATATACGAAAGTATAACTGGGTGCAATTTTATTTCAATTTGCCGCACAACCAACCAACCAGTCAGAGTCAAAAACAATTTGTCCCTATACTGAATTAACATCGCAGCCGGTCGCCATAGCCGGTCGTATGTACTCGTAGTCATCATCATCATCAAAGTGCCTCACCTAAAATCCAGTTTAGATAATTTTCAATGTGCATTCGATAGAAAGAAAATCATACCCAAAAAAAAAAAAAAAAAAAACAACAACAAGCACATTGATGCACCTGTGTACTTAATTCAATTAGAAAATAGAAGTATGCTCAGGGCAGTTTTTTAACGAATTAAACAAAAACATCAAAATACTAATGCTCGGTTGCACCAATATTTAACAAGCTTTTAAATATTAAAATGACGTTTTTTATATGGAATAAAGATCATTTACAAACTTATAATCCTGTTAAATTTTTAAAAGCGTTTTGTGGTAACTAGCGTTTATCTAACATAAAAAAATAGATAATTTATGGCCGGTTGCACCAAACACTTTGATTGAAAAAAAAAATAGTTTTAATATCTTTTCAGAATTTAAAAAAAAAAGACTTTCGAAATGAACGCGATATGAGTCAAGAGATAGGCCTGGATTAGAATTACTTTCTTAAATTATTTACAATGTTCACTTTTTTCAGAATTTCAAAAAAAAAAATGGTCCCAGCTATTCAAGCCTGGATCGCAAAAGCCTGTTCCAATGTAGATGTGCTATTATCAGAAGATAAACACGTTTCAAAAAACCAATAAAAACGATCCTCAAATATGTTATGTTACATGCCAAAAGACATCTTCAAATTATTAAAAGTCTACACTATAGTTAGGGCTCGAAATATTGCATATAATTTTTGATATTTGAGTACAGTTCAAGGGAAAACGGAACGGGAAAATGAAACAAACATAGACAAATTAAAAACTTTAAGATTGATGGAACTTTTAGCAAACGATTATCGAGACACTATTTAGTTTAAAGGTAATTTCACTTTCGTTTATTTTCAAAACATGACATATGTTTGATTTTTAATTGTTTATCTAACATAAACACACAATAAAATAATGACTTTATTTTGCCTTCTGATTTTTTTTTAATAAGGAAAATGTGTTCTGGAAACAAATGATTCAATTGCTAAATTCGAAAATAAAGAATTTTTCATAGGGTAAATAAATATTAAAGCTGTTCATAACTGCACGTGCAGTATTATTTTTCTATTTGAATTGTTACCTGATCTCATCTCTCAATTCTCTGTGGTACGTATCTTTAGACCTAAGCAGGTATTGAAAAATCACAATACGGTCGTGTGGATGTGACCAGGTAAACTCAGAGGTGTATTACGGTAAATGGCCACAACGCGCATTTGACACACACACCAACAAATGGCAGAAAAAATACTTCAGCCCTAGCCTAATGTTGTAAGCCATCATCTCATTATGGTGCATTATCGTGTTGACTCACTCTAACTGCCTTTACGATCTTAAAAAAACCTGTGTATCTCTCATAGGAGTTTGTAGTTTGGCGACAAATAAACAGACAGACAGAAAGATAGTCAAATACAGAAAGACGGTAACTGAATTAAAAAAAATTCAATTTTTACCTGAGAGCTCCGCGAGTTGATTGTATGAGATTTTCACTCCTAACAGCGTATTGCATTTTGTGTCGTGTCGTGTAACCAATTTATTGCTGTTGGTTAGTTTAAAGATTCTTTTTTTTATTTTTTTTTCGTTTGTTAAATTGTATATTTGTCCTTTATAAAATTCTGTAAATTTTTTAAGTAAAAGAAGTTAAGTTTTTTGAGAGTTCTTTTTGAGCAAAAATAGAAGAAAAAAAAAATGTGTGCTGTTTGCAAGAGTAAACAACAGAGGAAGCACAGGCAGACAAATATGTAATACTCTTTGGAATGTGGGCTGTGAAGTTGAAAATTGTAAAGTTTAAAAAATGAACATAATCGTGTTGTTAGCTCCATGAGTGCTTTTTAATAAATTTGTGGATTTTGCTTCCTCTCGATAATAAAAATAATTTTCAAAATTCATTCAAAAAACCAAAATAAAATATATAACTTAATGAATGTTTTTATGGAATGCTTTATGAACTGACAGCTTAAAACGAAAATTCGACAAATAACAAGTGTGCCACAAAAAAAAAATACCGTAGCAACATCGAAAAGAAAGTATGTTAACTATTTCTCACATTCTTAAGTTTATCTACCTACTTTTATTTTTTGCTTTTTATCGAAGTCGTTTTATTTATTTATTAAAATAAGAAACACTAAAGAAATGTAAGGATTAACAAAAAAAATCCCACTAATGAGTTTTTGATTGAATGCCCAAGTAGGAACCTAATTAGAGTCGAAAGAATTTTTTCTTAATTTTAATAATTAATAAGCTTGTCTGTGGACTGTTTCTATCGAATTCACGTGGATAAATATTAAGGAGAGAATCTTTTGCATCCAAAAGTGTTGTTTATATTTCAAAATGAATGTTGAAAAATCAGTTTTTTTTTGTTGTTTTGTTGAGTTCCCATTTAGAAAAAAAAATAATAATAAACAATTCAAATAAAGTCCAGAGACTGGCCTTAATTTTGAAATAAAGAAAAGGGGCGTGTCTGTGGGTGTTTGAATTCAATAAGAGAAGTTGAAATATCATTGTAATTTTAATAATTTTTTTTTTAGACATAATTTTAAAAAATCCTTAATAATGCTCAGTTGCATAATTATTTTGAATTTTAAACTGACGTATTTTGTATGGAACAAACGCCATTTTAAGGCCTAATCAAGCTCCGACTGTAATTATTTTTTTAATTTGGAAATTGAAATTATAAAACATTTTACAATTCAAAAATTGACGCCGCGTCGTCAGAAGGAAAGTTTTTAAAAATTATGAAAACAAAAATTTAAAGCAACTTTTTCTTGTTTTGTTTTTATAATAACTTTAAATAGTAAAATAGAAACTTTAAAAAGTTTCGAAAGTAAAGCTAAATAAAATACACACGCTGAATAAAGTTTGGACTTAAATTAAGAGGGCTCCGTGAATACCAGCGTCATTACTTGAACCCAGTTTTTCAGTGCTGAGTTAAACTAGGATAATTTGATCCTGCATGTTAAATAATCGACAGCTGACTCCACAAGTTTTTTTGTAGTGCTGCATTAACGCATTACATAAAAACTCGTTAAGCCTAATATAGACACATTTTAGTGAGGATTTTTAACCAGGCAGTTAAAGACCCAAACTGAAATATTTGTAATATTTCAAAGTCTCCACTATTATTTAGCGCGCTAAGCAGTATGTAAAACATTCTTTCACAGATAAATATTGACATTTGATTGAAGTTCAAAACAAATCGAAAAGGTAGAGATAAAAATAATCAAAATGAAACAAACATAGGGCAAAATCCTAAACGCAAAACTTGCGTAAATTATGCTAAGCAAACAGTTCCAAAATGCATTGTCCATAAATGTAGAAGATTTTATTTTCATGAGCAAATGCAAATGTATTTTTGCAAATGTCAAAAATATCTTGCGCACTTCACTTGCTTTTGACATTTCAACTGTATTCTTCATTTGCTTTCCAAATGTTGCGTTTAGGAATTTGCCCACAGATGTGAACATTTTAGAAAAAATTGAAAAAAATGTATGTATTATAAAAACGTTAAGACAAATTTAAAAAAGTAATGATTTTTTTATTAATAATTAATTTAACAAAGGGCTGTCAATCTATTTGACAATTGAGGATTTTAAAACATTTGTGTTTGTTGATTTTAAAGAAGAAAAAGGCTGGTTTAATTTTTGCTTTTGAGAGTGGGCTGGTGAGTTTGTCGGAAACACCGGGAACATAAGGGAAACGGTGAATAGTTTTGGGGTTGTATCCATTGGCAGTTGCGATATTTTTTATTAAGGTGAGTTTCGAAAATTTTATATTTCGATGATTCGGCATTTTGAGCAACGTTTATTTGGCTCCAAAAGAAAACAACTTTTTAAAAATGCTCTATGCAATAATAAAATTAAAAAATTCGTTGATAATATTTTAAAAAATTGGTGTGTACAAAGTTATTTGTAAAGAATGCAATGGAGTCTACATTGGAAAAAGTTCGAGGTCTTTGGAAAAAAGAATTATGGAAGATCTCAAAGCCTCAACACATCATGATCCTTCTTCTTGGCTTTCACAGCATCTAAGAAACACTGGTCACGGATGTTCCATCGATAATATCACTCTGCTCCATAACTTTCCAGCTGGCAGTTTTAGACAAATTTGAAGTCTTTAAAATCAACAAACACAAATGTTTTAAAATCCTCAATTGTCAAATAGACTTGCCTAATAACAGCCCTTTGTTAAATTAATTATTAATAAAAAAATAAAATAGTTTCAAAAAATCATTATTAATTTTTTAAATTTGTCTTAACGTTTTTATAGATATGTACATTTTTTAAATTAAAAAAAAAATATTAATTTTATAATTCACCACGTCCACTTAATTTTGTATGTCCTAAGAAGACGAAACGCGTCGGCTCTTTTTGTTAAATAAATAATTCATAATTTATTACATAAGAACAGTTTCACATTGAGATTACATCTTATAGTTTGTGAAGGCTTGACAAAAGTTAATTCAAGAGCTTTATATATTCAATAAAGGAATAAAGATGAGTAAAATGTAAATAAAATTCATATACAAATATATACATATATGTACATATTTATACTAGATATATCAAGAAAACAAATTGTTTAATCAAATTTAAAATTTTAAATCTTTAAATTAATTTATTAATAAATAATACAAGAATTTAATCTACAATATTCGCGAATCACTGGCCAAGTGATTAAAAAGATATTTTTTGAATGTCTTGGCGTTTATGGTTCTCCTAAGTGTAACGGGTAATAAGTTCCAAAGGAGAGTGGCATGAACGATGAAAGAGCGCTCAGATTGCATACAATAAAATCTGGGCTGGATTACGATCTCTGTTCGTTGTGAGCTGCCGAAATTTAGTCTGCTGTATAAGTACTCAGGTTGTTTCGTCTGTACAATGTTGTGAAATAGGATGAGGGTTCTGAACTTGATGAGATTGTCAAAGCTTAAGCCCATTAGCTGCAAAGAGTAGCTTGAAATATGGTCAAATAAAAACATATCTTGCTAGGTAAAATAAAGTTTTTTGTATATTGTGAAAACAACAAGTGTTTTATTATTTTTTTCTAAAATATTCAGAGCAATTAATTTCCACCAATTGGCTAATAATCATTATAGTGAGTATATAAACATAGATAACTTCAGAAAAGTTTATCGAGACTTTTAGCAAGCGATTGTAAAGAAAAAATTTTATTCAACTTGAACTGCATACCATTCTTAAGATAAAGAAACTCAATATTATACTCGCATTGAAAAATTAGGTCCAAAAGTAACTTGCCGCTTTGCGAGTTCGAAAAATTTTAACTCCCTCAGACCAGGGTAACCTTCGGGAGACTTTAGTGTCAATTTGACACCTTTTTTCTTTCCGGACACCAGGACACCCCTTTTCAAAAATAATCGATTTTGGACACCTTTTAGAAATTTGGGACACTTTTTGACACAAACGCAATTTTTTTTAAATTTGTATGAATTGTGAACACAACCACCTGTAAATTGGGTTCCTAATAATGATCTCATACAAAAGTATAGAGAACAAATACCTAAAAATTAATGTGATAATTACTTATTAAGTTTTTTTTAATAATTCTAATATAACTATGTTACCTGAACATGTACCTATTTAAAGAAATGTGTTTTATTATTTTAATAAACCGAATAAAAATTTGAATTTGATGTAGTACGCAATTAAAATTTGTAAGGGACACTTTTTTTCTTGTCGGATACCTTTTTTGACACTTTCCCAAAATTTTCACAGGTAACACTGCCTCAGACACAATTCGCGGTTAAAGTTTTCAACTTATGTACATGATCTTCAGAGTGCGGATTGAAACATGAAAATAAAATATTTCAATTTTTACCAATGTTTGCTAAAAAATTCAATTCCTAGGTAGATTTAAGAATTTCCCCATTTCGAGAGTGTACAAATTCAGTAAGTTTATAGTAATAATCCGGTCGTGGCCTTTTTATTATTTCTTTTGTATCTTCCTTTCTTTTCCATTCGTATTTCAGATTTTCTTCTGTTTTTCTATTATGGTTATCATATCTATAATGGGGTTTTCAATGTGTAATCCAGTTTTGGATCAAAAAATTGATTTTTTTTCGTGGCCCGTGGAATACAATTGGAATTGATTTTTTTTTGTCATTGTATTGGTGTAACTTCGTGTGCGTGTAAACGGGTTCGGAGAAGCTGTCAAATTTTTACCTTAACATTTTTAAACATCATTAGTTAGCAGAAGAAAACAAAAATTATAAAATTTGCGAAAAGGAAATTAGTTGATGAATCTACCAATTCATTTAAAATTGCATCCATTTTTTTATAAATTTATTTGTTTAATAGATGAATACTCATTCCGACCAAACAAAATTACAAATAAAAAGAAAAACTTGTATATTACAAGCTGAAAGTTGTATTAGTATTAATGCAAAGAGGGGTATATCTGCCGAAAAATCCAGATCTGCAGATTTGATTTTAAATCAAAAATAAATCAATCACACCTTTTATTTGATACCAAAAACATATGCAGGTGTCTAACGGTTTTTATGATATATGCACAAAAAGTGCATCTGATCAATGAACTTCAAAAGTGAAAATCTCGAAATCCCCACCTACGATTTTCCTAAAACTTCACAGTTTTGATGTACAAGTAATTATCTTTCTTTTCGTACCACTCTTGTACACTAATGGCCCAAAAGTGCGTCATCTCCTTTGTCATAAAAATTCAAAGACAATTTTCTTAAAAGCGCTCTGCTTGAAAAAATTCTAGCAGTTGTTAGAATTATGTCAGCTCTGGCTTTTCGCCAGTGTTTTGAAAAAAAGAACTAATAAGTTTCCATATACATACATACATATAATAAATAAAAACGGTTAGGCTATTCCAATGTTAAGTCTAGTAGGTACGCACTCTCACATCTCGCTAAAATGTATCTCTCATAAAAGTTACATCCAAACAATTCACGAAGTGAACTCAAATGGTGAGATAAAAAAAATAAACACAAAAACCTATGCCTATTCATCTACAAAATTTATGAAAACGATTGTAGAGATAAAAATTTAGTTAATTTGAAATGCAAGCTAATATTATGCTCAAGAAATTCCGTTTGCTTCTCGAAACTAGTTAAAACTTCTCTTAACCTGAATCACGTTTCTATATTACACTACACATCAACAAGCTACCAAAAACAGTTTAATTCAAAAATAATTGTGAGGTTATTCAATTGTTACATACATATCTGCTAAAAGCTCATTAAATCATGAAATTCCAAAGACCAGCTACACAAATTATAGTTGACAATAAAATAATTCTATAAATCATGTTAAATAAAACCACAACAAAAATATTTTACTGCCAGTTTCATTTTCAGAGCAATATTAAAGAGAGATATAACCAAAAGAATTTGCCCAAAGAAACTACTTCTTTTTCAAAAAAATGATTAGCAATGTTTGCCTACCACAAAAAAAAAAAACAAGAATAACAAACAAATTAACTTCTCAACGTTAGTTAGTATGTTTGTATTTCTTTTGGCCATTGCTTCCGGGCCGGGCAGGGCATGAATGAAAAATAAAGAGCTAAGCAAAACTAATAATAACATCGATCGTCAGCGCTGAGTCTATTGGCATTGACAAGATTGTAGTTTTTGACTTAAAACACTTGGGGGTTATTTAATAAAATATATATCTACATAACATATCTATATAAATTCTAAGTTATTTGAAGAAGAACAAACAATGTAGATATGTATATTATTATATGTATTTCTATTCTGACAATTTTATGTGATTTTGTTGAAATTGTGAGCTTTTTTTTTACAAAAATTCAAATTCTTGTTAAGGTGCGCCTACGAGTATCAAACTATCTCTCAAGGTAGCTTTTTTTAATTTGTTGCAGATTGGAAATTTTTGCCACTGTCAAATTACAATAATTGCAATGCAAAATAAATCAAATTTAAAATAAGCTCAAACACTGAAATTGGGATAAGATGTGCGGTGACATCTCAGGTAGTGTAGGTGAATGCAAGTTGTGTTGTTGTCTTTTTTATTATGTTATGTTCACAAGGTGTTAACATGCATTTTCTTAACAGATTTTTGAAGGAAATTCACTTTAGCTAGGGTCAGTTGTGGTAAATGTGAACGAGCTTTAAATGGGTTATGACTACCCTTAAAATGTTGAACACAGTGCGAGAGGTTAGGAAAATTGGATAAGGGTTAAAAGGAGAAATTGGTTTTGAAAGCCTGAACCTCACAAAGAGAGGGAAAAATTGAGCCGGTAAGCCATTACACATTCGTGTAGTTTTTATCTAATGTAACTGGCAATTTCACTTGGGCACTTTTTCTATAAATAGGGATATATTAATGTTGGGCATGAATCATTGTTACAACAGTAACATTAAATGCTTTCGAGTTCAGAATTTATGGTATTTTCTTATAAAAAAATCGTAAAAAAATGCCCCCCTACCCCAACCGACCCTATTGAAAAATTTTAAGACAGCTTTGACAAGATAGAAAAAAATCAAGTTAGGGGCGAGTTATAGCGAACAGGAAAATGGATCAGGAAAATTTTTCTGATGGATTATTTAGCAAGTTCCCGATCGATTTGAAACACATAAGCTGAAGTAATCGATGACAAATGACAATTTTAATGAACTATGTAAAAAAAAAAAAATTATTGAACGTAGGATTTTTTATAAAAAAGCATTTGTTTATTTTCCTGATGCAAGTTCATCAGGAAAACAAATAAATGCATTTTTATCAAAAAACCTTTGTTCAATCAGTTTTTTTTTTGCATAGTGCATTAAAATTGTCATTTGTCATCGATTACTTCAGCTTATGTGTTTCAAATCGATCGAGAACTTACTAAATAATCTATCAGAAAAATTTTCCTGATCCATTTTCCTGTTCACTATAACTCGCCCCTTAGCCAATTCATTTTATGACATTGGAATTCCATTCAAATGCACAATAATTTATGGAATAAAGTTTAAGCACACTCTCTGCTCTCTGGAAGCTGTGGTGCCACTGCCGCCACACGAACAGAGAAGTATTTCATTCATTAGGATAAATGAGATATGAGATCGTCTGGGGTGGGATTTTTTTATTTGTTTTTCTTAGATGCTTATTTTGTTTAAATACAGACATTCTTTGCCTCTCAGGTAATAAAAATAGTTTTCAGTTATCAATTTATTGTGAAATTAACCTGAGTCACACTTTCTAAGGGCAAGTTTAAGAGTCATACAAAAAAAATAATACTCGAGATTTCAATATCAAGCCTAGCACTAGTAAAAGAGTGAATTTCTAACGAAATCATAATGAAAAAAAAAATAAAGAAAAAGAAAAAATGTGCTAAAAGAAACAAAGATCGCAAATCGCGATCTCATTTCATTTTGAAAATAAAATTAAGGCTCGATTGGAAAATATAATAAGACCGCGCGGCCTGATTTCACTTTTGAACCGCCAACTTATTTCATTTTGAAAATGCGGCAATTTAATGAAATTGGTGCCTACTTTTTTGCCACGAATTCGATAATCCTTTAATCAATTTTCTCTAGGAAAAAATCGTTTAATTGAATAGCGGAACAATTTTTTAGTCACGAGGTGACGTAGCGATAGTCTCTTACACGTACTGTGGGTTGCAAACAAAAAAACAACAAAAGCGTTGGGTTCAACGCAGCATGCAACAATTGCCTGCCGAAAGCTGCCAATGCGATTGCATAGGTCTGAAGCCTGATCCGCAGTTCAAACTAAACTTATGTCGTTTTCAATTGGCAGTCCGGAATTGGCTTTAGATTCGGAATCCCAATTGAACAGTTTTTTTCGATTCTGAAAAATTTGAAGTTTAGTGTGACTGTATTAGTATTACAACAATCACTTCACAGTTCGCACAATTTGTAAATTAAAAAAAAATATGTCATTTATCAAGCGTGACATTTAAATCTTTGAATGTGTGAGTGATTCTGTTTTTGCTTCTGATTTCAAATCCAGCAGAGAATTTCTCTTTTTTTTAGAATCAGAACTGTCACTTTTGCCCAATTGAACGCATTCAAAATGCTTTTTTCTGCTTCCAGATTGCCAATTGAAAACGACATTAATCTCAACGCTACAATGTTTGTTGATTTTGATTATTTATTTATTTGTATTTACCTATTATGTTTACTATTTAACTATTACTATTTAAATTGTAATTAAAAAATATCTGACTACACTTGTCTAATCATTTTCAGCATTCAACGTAAATAAAATTAAATGACGTTTTCAATAAACAAACCAAAACAAAGATAATGAATCTCAACGCAATTATCTAGTACAATTGCTGTAAAGTGTTTCGCCACGCACTAACTCTCAAGTCTCGACAATAAAAAACAAAATAACAAATTATATCGATAACAAACTATTTAAAAAATCGATTTCAATTTCGATAACTATAATCTTTGAAAACATTTTTTTTTCAAAAACAAAAAATCATTATAAAAAAATATGGCATATCATTCGAATGGAGGTGGTTATTCTGGTGATGAACGTGAATCTCGAAGTGGTGGTGATGATCGTCCCGAAAATGACTTAAGCGATAAGCCAATTTATTTATTGGAACATTTGGCAACGTTTACGGTAAACAAAGAAACTGGCATTGTTTATCCTGCAGATGGAATGAGAAGATTGCTGCAGTTGGAAAAGACCACGGGAATTTGGTCCCAAAAAATGCAACTGTGCCTTGATTATCAGTGGGTGCTCATAATGGATTATGAAACTGGGGTAATTTATTTATTTTTTTGTAGATTTTCAGTATTTTTTATTTATTTCGTTGATTGCTTTCGCAGAATATAATTGAAAGGTTTCCAGCTTCATTGATACAAGAACCAACGGCATTTACAAGTAATGATCCCATGGAAATGTACAATAATATTTTGGTGTTTATTGTAACTGGAGGCTCGGGATCAAGGTCAGAAATGCATATATTCCAGGTATGTTTTTCTGTTTAGCCTTTTGAGCGATTTGAGAATATCTTAAAACCGTTTTTTTTTTCCTTTTGTTTTTCTACAGTCACAAGGAGTTTCTGCTGTTCACTTGGTAGAAGACTTGAAGCATCTACGGAGCGGTAAGCTGGTGACACAGCATCGTGAAGCGATCAACATAGCACCACCGCAAATTAAGTCATCCTCGATGATTCAACATCGAGGTGGTGCTGGCCTAAACCGAGGTGGTGGTGGTGGCGAGTCAACTGTAGAGCACTACGGCATGTCTCGAGAACTCAGTAGTATTGTTGGTGGTGGCAGCGGCGGAGGTGTTGGGGGTGGTGGTGGTCACGAAACAGACTCCGAATTGGGATGTGTCAATGATGAAACAAGTTCCACATCAAGTGACAAATATGAGCGAGATGTGACAGTGCTCAATCATTGTTTCGATGACATAGAGAAGTTCATAGCTCGTCTGCAGCATGCGGCTGCGGCTTCTCGAGAATTAGAACGCCGACGACGCAATCGAAAGTCCAAAAAGAAAGATCCCGGCGAAGGTCTCTTAACGCTACGCACCCGTCCGCCACACGAAAAAGAATTCATCGATATTTTTGCCAAATTCAAGTTGTCGTTTAATTTGCTGGCCAAATTAAAGGCCCACATCCATGATCCAAATGCACCTGAATTGGTGCACTTTTTGTTTACACCGCTGGCTCTGATAGTCGAGGCATCATCTGATACATATTTCGAATCACAATTACCTGTGAGAGTGGTGAATCCATTACTGACAAGAGAAGCAGTAAATTTGTTGATAAATTGTGTAACTAGCAAGGAAACCGAACTATGGCGATCATTGGGAGATGCTTGGACGGTGCCGCGTGATCAATGGAAGGAGGATGTTGGTTCGTATCATCCTGTGTTTCTGGATGGCTGGTCGCCCGATTATGTGGTGATTGATGAACTAGATCATTTGGTTACGCCTTCAAACACAAAACGTACTATCGACTCACATCACAATTTTGGCAACGCTAGCAGTTTAGGAATGAATGGCAGTGGTGTATTGATGAGCGGCGACTATGATTACGATTCACCGCCACCTCATCATCTGCACCACCATCAAAATCAAGGTGGTGGAGTTGGAGGTAGTGATCATCGAGATCGTTCGGATCGTGGTGATCGCGATCGAGATATGAAGGACTTTAGTGCACGCAGTGACATTTCACTTGATTCAATCGAAAGGAGTGGCGGTGTAGCGACACCAGCTGTTGGTGCGTCAAGTAATAGGCAAGGGAGTGGTCTAATAGGCAACGGTACACATGCTCATTTGAGTTCACAAGTGGCAGCACAAAATGCTGTCATGCAGTCCATAACAACAGGCATGCAAAATATGTATACTTCACGCGGTGGATCAAATAGTGGATCGAATACATTAGGATCTGGAACTGGAGGAGTTGCTGAAGTTAGTGCTACCCGAGCAGGTGCTAGCGTTGATGGAGGCATTAGTGGTAGTGGTGGCGCTACTGGTGGTGGTGGTCATGGTGGCCATGATCAAATGATTGAAGCATGGTTGGATGAGCTACAAGCTACAGGTGCCAAAATTGTTCTTGTTACATATCCAAGGACAGCTAATAATGATAAGGAGCTCAGTGTGGTTCGGGGAGAATATTTGGAGGTGAGTTTTTTTTTTTGTTTGTAAATGGATTGAATTTAAGATCTGCTACCATAGCAGTGTAGTAGACTGCCAACCCAAATGTCTGGATTCGATTACCAGTCTCGTCTATCTAAAAGCAGACAAAGCCTTTAGCGACAATTTAACAAATTCTTCAACAGTATTATTTGTCAAGAATAGAGTTCTTCTCCAGTTTAGCTGATCCTCTTCGATTATTCTTCACAAAGTTCTTCTAGTCGACATGCTCGGTGAAAGGGTTCAATTGCATCGCAATGCACTTTGCAATCCAATTCATTCAATTGCATTCGCTCATTTTCATCCCAACACACCCGACAGCATTCGACTGTTATGATTAGCCATGTACTCTTACACTTATTTTTAATCTTAATACTCGGTTGCACGAAACGTTTTTAAATATTTATTTCTTCTACAAATTTTTAAATGACGATAAAAAAAAACTAGTTATGTATATTGAAAAAAAAAAACCAAAAATAGTTTCAAGTAATTAATTAATTAAGTTTTTTAATTTTTTTTTCTCAAATAGATTCTCGATGATAGCCGAAAATGGTGGAAAGCACGAAATAGTCGAGGACAAGTTGCTCATGTGCCACATACCATTGTAACACCCTACAATAATTTTAATGAAACAGAATTTAATAATCAATTTTATTCGCATAATAATTATAAATCAAATACCCGTGAAGAACCGGTGGTAAGATATACTTATTTGTTTTTTTTTTCTCTTTCGGCAAATTAAAAAAAAAATATCTTTATTTTTATACAGGAAGTTAACTCTCAATTAGGAGGGGCCGCAGGAACCCATACTCAAAACTCAGCTGAATGGGTTCGCAACAAGCATATTGGTAAGAAAGGAGAATTTCGTTATTTTTAAATCAATAACAGCAATAATTATTATTTACATACAAAAAATCTTATTTATTAGTTGCTTAAATTTTGTTTGTTTTCTTAAACCGCAATATATCTGTTTAGCATTTTTTGTTTGTTTTATTATTTCATTCTATTTGCATTGAATTTTCTGTAATATTTAAAAAATATTTTGTTTTTTTTTGTATTTTTTTTTTTTCGTATCACATCACTTTATGAATTGAACAACTTATGTATATTGTTAAAAGTTAAATGTCTTGTTTATGCAAAAAAAAAAATGAACCATTTTTCTTTGAATCAAATTTTTTACTATACAGATTTGCATTTCAATAATTCTTTGTTTTATTTAATTTGCTTCTATTTTATTTTTTGTGTTTACACATTTTGTAACTTTTTGTTAACTTTTGTCCATTAAAAGCATTTAGCAATTTTTTTTTTTTTTTGTATTTTGAATATTTAATCGTAAAAGAAATATACTACCCTCACTCATAGATTGTAAATTTAAGGGCTCAAAAATTAAGTAAACTTTGGCTTTGTTTAAATAAAATCAAGGTTCAACTTTTACCAAAAAAACAAATTCGTTCCAATATGAAAATGTTTTCACTTAAAAGTAGAAAATTATACATCATAGCGAAGTGAAAAAGATAAAATTATAGATAAACCTGTAATATAATTAAGACTTCAGTACTTAAAAGTCTCGAAGAGAATTAAGAAAGAACAAAAAATAGTTTAATAATATAAAAAATAAATAGATATATATTACAAATATATTAAAATAAATACAATTAAAAATTTTAAAAACTATTTAATATATAATATAATATAATGTAGCCAAAAACTATAGTTAAAACAAATTAAACAATATTTATACTGACAAAACAAAAAAAAAATAATAAAAATATTTTAACACAAAAAAATTAAGTAATAAATATAATTGTGTGTTAATGTTGTTATTAGATGTTTTTTTTTTCAATAAATATATGCTGTACACATACCTATTATTAAAATATATTAATATAAAAACAAAATCTAAGTGGATTCTAATATTTATTATTGTGCAATTTTTTTAAAGTTTTTGAAGACAAAAAATTGACTTCCTATTTTTATGATATTTGAGTGTAACGTATAATTTCAAAATATATATATGTATATTTACACATTTTATCATAAATCTATGAATTTGAAATCAAAATTCGCATAAGAAAAATAATTGAATTTGAATAAAAAAAAAATAATTTTTGTTAAACACACATTAACTATTCAGTGTATTTTAGTTTTTTTTTTGTTTGTTTTCTTATCACATTTGTTATCATATCACGTTTGTTTCATTTCCTGCAGTGTTTTTTGTTAGTATTGTATTTGTGTGTTTGCTTAACTCATGCTTTCTATTTTGCAGTTTTTATTTGTTTTCATAGCACTTAGAAAATGCTACGTCTGTCAATGCCTTCTGAAACCAGAAAAAACGAACATATTTTTTTGAAGATTTTTTTTTTGTAATAAATAAGTTGTGAAAAGAAAAATCTAAAACAAAGGTTACCAGCTCTTACTGACAGGGGCTAGTAACAGGAGTCAAAATGGGTTTTATTTTTTATAAATTTAGAGCAGAGTAGGACCTTTCAAACAAAAAAAAAAAGTAATTTCACCAAACTGATTTGTTTATTATTGTGAATCATAAAAAGTTATAATAGCGAGCGATAAATTTGAACATTTTTTGTTTTGTTCCTATTATTGACGTCACTATTTGTACGCACCATTGGGTATGGTTTCTGGAGATTTATTTCAGCTTTTCTCCAGTTGTACTGATTCCTCTACGACCCTCTTGGACATAGCAAGCCAGATAAATTCTATGACAGTGTCGAACACCTTTTCGGAATCGAAGAGTCTGCTGTTCATCAACTTCGAAAGTGGTGATCAAAATTCAACGCACGGTTCAATCATGATCCGTAAGATATTAAAGTGCTCCCACAGGAAGATCCAGAGCGAAGATTCTACTTGTTCGGCGTCGAGTGTGTCTTCGCGATGATTTTTAATTCGCTCCAGGAGGATTCTAGCTATTTTCGAAATGCGTTTATTTTTCTTTCTTCGGATTCCGTAATATTAAAGTTTGATTCAATAATAATATTAGTTAATTGAAACTGTCATTTTAGTTCATTTGCCGAATTTTATAAATAAATGTGAATGGAGTGAATTGTTTTCCTTAAATTAAATATATGTATATTGCACATACATACCTATCGAAATTATCAGATCCATAACGTCGCATATTGAATCAAACTAATCTGTCAGTAATATATGTATGTCCCGTTAATCTAGAGTTGCCTCATCAAATTAGATGAGTTAACTGTGGATCTAGCATTACTGAAAACTTTTTTCATGAGTTGAGTTTGGGTTAACACGAATTTCTCGCTGGAAAACTGGGACTTAACTAATTATCGTGACATTAAGCCATATGCATAGACAAAAGTAAATGTTTTTACTTGTAAATTGCTGTGCTAGTTAGTGGGAAATTTGCATTAACTACTGCAGACATTTCCAATTAAAAGCATTTACTTCTTTTTATGCATATGGCTCATTGTCTAACTTCATTTTGCTTATGAAAAATAGGCCGCCATATTATTAATTTTTAAAAATGAAACTAGGCCGCAATCGAATGACCGCGTTGTCTTATTTCGTTTTCCAAAATGAAATACGACAGCGATCAAAACATGAAATTAGGTCGTGCGGTTTTTAAAATGAAGTCAGCCCGCGTTTTCCTATTTCATAAGCGCCATACAAATCAATATTAGCCTTATTTGACTCAGCCTATAGACATCAATAGGCTACGATTTTTACTTCAATCGAATTCTTCACACGCTACATGACTTCGTGGTTCGTGACCACACTCTAGTGTTCTCATTTATAATATTGGCAAGGTAAAGTTGAAAAATAAATCTTTTTATACGTATAAAAAGTAAATTATTAAATTTTTTACAAATTCGCTGACAATTTCAAATTACTTACTTACTCAAGCATCCGTAAGCTTCAGACTTTTATTAAAGCTAACATTACTCTTTTCAATACACCATATTCATGTTTGACGTTGGTAACCAAAATAAATCACTAAGGCAGTTACGTGGCCACTTGTAGTAGGTACCTTCGAAAGCTAATGGAGAATTGGCTGTAAGATCCATCAATTACTTCTGAATCTTAATGAACTTATTTTTGTGAGCTTGGTTGTGATACACATTTTGGTGAGATTTTTCTTCATTTTTTTTTTCATATTCATTGCTTTATACCTTCATAAATAGTTTTTTTTTTTAATCTTCTCACATATTTATTAAAAGAAAAAATAATCTAAACTAACAAACAAGAAACACTTTTCTCTTTTCTTTTTCTCTTTTCAAATTCTTTACTAAATTCCTAATAAACAAACTAAAAAACTCTATCAATAAAGGACAAGAATTTTTTAAGGATTCTTCAGCATCACCAGTTAGATATGCCATTCCAACAAATCGATCACGCCAATTGGAACAGCAACAGCACCACCATAATCAGCAACAACCGTCAGAACGACCAATTGATTATCCTTTTGCCGCAGTAAGCGCCATCTATAGCGATTTTAAAACGCAGCAAAATTCTAACAATAACAGCAACGATAAAATAAAACATCAATATGAATTTATTGGCGCAGTTCCAATGCCACCACAACCTCCACCTCCACCACCGCCATTTTTGGCGGAAATTATGTCTGGTGGTACACCGTCAATGCCATTTAACAACTCACAGCTCACTGCTGCTCCTCAATTGAATAAAATTTATACGAAAAATACTAACATCGGTAGTGAATATGAACAATATTTTGCATTTGATCATTCTCTCTATTTCTTTCTTTCTATCGCTCTCTCACACTCACACTCACACTCACACTCTCTTTCTCTTTATTTTTGTTGTTGAATCCTTCACTTCACAAAATTCTTTTCGGTTTCTTATATACATATTATTAAAAATAATTGAATGCTAAAAAAAAATAATGAAAGGATTGAAAGAATAGAAAGAATATGCTATCTTATTCTTGTCTCTTTCCGTTCAGCTGTTCCGATGCATCCACAAACACCATCGTCATCGCCAAATCAAAGTCAGCAACATCCAGTGCCTGCCACGGCATCAACAGACATCATGCAAGAAGAACTTAAGCAGGTTCTTCGTTCGCGTGAACGCCGCGACTTAGACATTTTAAAAACTCCACAAATTTACATTGAACAAATGTCAAGTCCTTCTGAAGTCGAAACTTGGCTCAGAGCTAAAGAGTTCTCTGAAAAAATCATCAAACGATTACAACGTTTAAGCGGCGAGGAGTTATTTTCATTACCAGCTGAGAAAATGGAGGAATTATTTGGTATAAGAGAAGGTAGACGATTGGCATCCCAAATTATTTTGCAGAAAAGCGTTTCAGGTGTACGTATAATTTTTTTTTTTATTTAAATTTCATATGATGATGTTTTTCTTTTCTTTTGAAGTCACTGAGTTTGTCTTGACAGAGAGTGTATTCAACTTAGTTTTTTTTTGGTTTTAAAGGTTAAGAGCATGCTCCTAGGTGAAGCACCAAGTACAAGTAGCTTAGAAACCTTTTACATGAGGAAACTGAGTTTCTAGTTTTTGTGAGAAGGATAAAAAATAGGTGAGCGAATAAAATCTCCGCATTCATTCCATTCCTTTTAAATCTGTCTGCACAGGGAATTTTCTCAAACTGTCATTGGGCCAAAGTTGTGAATTTTTTAAAGTCCTAATAGCGAGCGTTTCGTAGCTGTCATTGTGACAAAGCTTGGACTTTGACGTTTGTTTGTATGTAATTTTGAATTTTTCAAGAGATTTTTTTCTAAAAAGCCCTACTGCGGGGACAAGAAAGAGAAAACTGTTGGAATGATTACCAAGTTGTCATTGTTTCTTTGTGACGTTGACGTTTATGATTTTCGTATATTACGCGAGCATACCGTACCTGCCAAAGTGAGAACTTCGACGTTTATGATTTGTGTATCCGAGAATCATAATAACACCTAATTGCCAGCGCTTCTCAGTAAACATTGTGCCAAAGTAAAGACTTTGACCTTTGTTGTAGCTTATTGTACATTTTTCAAGAGACAGAGATATACTTTTTTTTTATTAAAAAAAAAAATTAATTCATGATAAGCTTATCACAAACATCAAAGTCTTCCTATCGGCGCACTGACATTATCATAAGGAAACCTGTACAGTGTACATTTTTTTACAAGCATTTGTTGAAAAATAGAATGGAAAAACATCACCATTTTTTTGATTCATTATTTTAATTCTGACCTTATTTATTTCTCTTTTTTTTTAGTATAAAACAGCTAGAACTATAGAATTGCAATCCGTTTTAGCAAGAGCCAGACCAAAGTTGAAAAATGAAAAACAACATTTCAATTAAAAAAAAGTCGTAATTAAAGAATCTCAATTTTGTTACTAACAAACAAAAAAACGATCTTAAATGAAACTCGAACCAAAAAGAATAGGTAATTAGTTTTTAAGAACTGATTACTTCATAAAAACAAATGTAAGGCCCAGTTATTCAGTGCTGAGATAACTCCGAGCCAACGCGGGGGAACTCATTTTCATTCACATTTCGCAAATCGCACTTTAAAGTCATTCGATTATAAAATTTTTAAGTATTTTTTTTACTAAGAAATTCACATAAAATTTCAAATTGCAACTGTTTGTTCATATTTTGTATAAAACATTGTTGGTGGCTCAACAGCCCTTAATTTGAGTGTAAGTTTTGCTTTAAATCTGAAAAAATGTCCATCCTGTTTTTCCATTGAAAAAAAAAGACATCACTATCTTATACTATTTTCACCTTTTATATGAGGTATCTTATATACTTTTTGGGTTACGGGTATATCTTACATACTCAAACTAGACAATCTCACTCGAACTTAGAAAACATGCCAAAGACATTAACTTTTTAAAATATGGACTGAAAATTCTGAAAAAACTGGCCTTACACTGAAATAATTAAAATTATAGAAAACGTAATTAAATTACATAAATGCAAAAAAATGATATATACACAAAACGACAAAAATTTACATTCACACCAAAGTGCCTCCAAAATATTTCTGTAGTGTTTGGTGTGAAAATGATAACTCTTAAAAAAAAATCCTTTTTCCCAAGTTTACTTCATATTTGGATTGTAAAAATTACATCTTTAAGAATGCATTCAATCTTTAAATGAATTCATCTTAAAGACTGCAATCATTCATTCTTTTTTGAAGACTGGGTCTTCAAACTTTGTACAATCGCCAATTATTTTAACTTAAATAAATTGCAACGAAATGATTGCAAGCTTTTGGGACTTTATGCATTCCTTGAATATTTGCATTCATTAGATTCTTGCACTCTTTTCGAACTCAAAGAATGCAAAAAATTCAAGGGATGTAACAGAATGCAAAAAAATTCAAAAGAATCCGTTTTTTGCAATCTTTTTGAGTTAAACGATTTGGCCTTTGCAAAGAAAGCTGATTGCATAGTCTGAAGTCACTTTACACACACAATTGTTAACAATACTGTTTGATACAAATATGCCTTGAATTAAAAAACAATTGATTTCATTATTTTTGAAATCATTAAAAAATATATAAAAATTGAGTTATGATATTTATATAAAACACCACAGATTTTATATACGCAACAAAATAATTTTTTGATTATTATTGTTAGTTACCATATTTATATTGTTATACCATAAACAAAAAAATATACACATTTTTTATGCATAGAATATGATATTTACTCGCTACTTTGGTAAAATAATAAAATTTTGCAGTAAGAAATTTCTTTAAAAGTTAAAAATCTTACCAGTTGATATACACCAATATATTTTTACTTTAACAAATTAACAAACTAGCAATTTGTTGTTATAACCCTTTAACTATTTTATAACTATTCTAATATTATAAATATACATAAGAACAATAAATAAAATATTTTAACTTTATTCGAAAAGGATGTGTTTGATTTATATAGTTATGTAAAATATCGCTGGTTGCGGTGCAAGGTGTGGACTGGACTAGTTAAGCCAAGGAGGCATTTTCTTGTACAACGCAAAACAAAAAGAGTGTGTCTTTAAATCGGTTCATCTTTGTTTGCTCAAGAACGATAGTTTTTTAATCAGTGTTGCAAAGTTGCTACAAACATATTTTTTTTAAATGGAAAACAATATTAGTCGTGTTTTTTGAAAAAGTGAATAACCAAGTTAGCAAAATTTTACAGGCAAAACAATAAAAACATCAAAAGTGAATATAATTAGGTCAGTAATCAGAGTGAACATAAAAATGAATATAAATTGTTGATATGTTGAGATGTAGATGGCGCTTGATTAAAGTGGAAACAAATATTTGTTTCGGAAATGTTGGTACTGGGGTGTGTTCTGGAATGCATCTTTTTCATTATTATGTCTAGATATCTAGAAATAATGATTTATGTCTATTTAAGTTGTTTTCTTTTATTTGTAATAAAAGGTATTAAAAGTAAAAGGCGTACCTATAGAAAATCTCAAATCTCGATGGATTGAAAAGCGTCCGAAAAATTTTAATGTTTCTACTGGAAATTCGAAATTTTTCATTTTATATTTATTTCTTGGGAGAAGGGCTGTAAAATATTCCAAATTCGCAAAAATATTGGGACATATTCATAGTCAAGCTTTAGAACCGGGTCCAAGTGGCCTCGAGTCTAAAGTTATCACACAGGTTAGAAACAGCTGCTATTTATAAAGAATTTGCCAGCTCTGTTTAGTAAAAAACAGAATTCTACTATTGTCTGTCAATCCATTGAAATCCAATCCATTTTTTGACAGATAGAAAACACAACTAAGTCAAAGAGTCAACCGTTTTTAAGGAATGAGCTCCAGTCTATCTTTTGGACCTGGGTCTAAATTGTCTATGAATAACATAAACTCCAGGTTAGCTAAGAAGAGACAAAGAAACAACTTGTCAGACGACTATGAATATGCCCCATTGTTTATATCCTACCCTTCAATCTACAAACGGTTAAATTTCCTTGAATGATGGCTGCGATCTCGATGGATTAAGAAACATCTAAAAAATCTGAATTTTTCTACCGAAAAATCGATTTTATTTTCGCTCACTAAAATCACACTAAAATTCGTATCAAAGCGATAGTCAAGAGTCAACGCATTGACGATGTGCTACAAGTCAAAGATTCACCGAATTTATTGACCGTCTAATCATATTTATTGACCGGCTGGACACCAACTATGTCCCGTGAAAACTTCGTGCAAAAACGAACCGTCGAACGCGCCCATATACTCCATTTTAAATTTTATCTTTTTAATACACACTGATTGACATCAAATGTCACAAAATTTATCACGATTGCCAACTCTGAGATTTAAAAAAAGAGTGAATATAAAAGTGAATATAATCGTTTTTTTCAATTTTTTTTACTGAGTGGCTAACAATTTACACCAAAACACGGCTATTGAACATTTTTTTTCAGAAATAAAATTTATTGAAATTCCTTTAAGTGGGTTTTTCGGTCCTGTTTTTTTTTTATTATCATTTATTTATTTTTAACAAAAATTTTTGCACTACTTTTTATTTATTTAAAATTATTTTAAAAATAAAATTAAAATATTTTTTTTTCTACTAGAAGCTACGTGAAGTTACGCCCTTTTATAACGAAAAGATTTCGTTTTTGTAGTTTCTTAATGCTGTTGAATAAAAATCCGCAATTCTGCAAAGAGCCCATGGGTGGGTGTGGGGCTAAAGCCACCCAGCTGCTAAAGGGTGTCTCCATCCATTTTAGAGAAACAAGGATAAGAAAAATGGATTTAGAATAAAACAAAAAAAAAAAAAATATAAGAAAAGTGGGCTTGGCAGTTAAAAATATTTTTCAAATATTCTTTTGGTATTACATATAAACAAATTTAGAAAGTGTCATCCAATCTGTGGAACCGTTTCTAAGAAACAAGGATATAAGAAAAATGGGGGTCGAACTGAGATTTAAGCTATATATGTACATATGTATATCACCAGAACCACCTTCTTTGCTAATTTATTTATTCAAATTCAATTCGCAATAGAAAATTCCAAATGTCACATTTCTTTGCTCGTGCCTTAATTTTGCATCTTTTGTATTTATAGGGGTTGAGTTTTAATAAAAAAAAAAAAAACTTTTTCATACAATACAAAGAAGTCGAGGTCCTGGAAACAACTGTATGCAACGCCCTTGACGCTCAAAAAGTACCAAGAACAGCGAAGGACCGATATCAACATCTCCCGAAATACGTGCAGAATTTATATTCGCATCGACAAGGGCTGAGGAGACGATTACAAAGAATCCATCAAAGGGAGCTAAACACTGTGAACCAGGAGTACCAGACACTGAAAAGCGAACTTGAATGTATTGCGAACATCATGTTTCGCAATTCAATCCGTCAACACAACGACATCGCCTTCAAAAAGAAGTTGCAGGACATCAAACCAGGACCTGACACCTTCAAGGAGATCAACCGCCTCATAGGAAGGAACAAGCCATTACCAGAGGTGATGTTATGTGACAGACAAAGTGGAAGCTTTTGCCAACCACTTCGAGCAAAGCTTAACTCCAAGGCCATCATCGGACCATACCTTCCGGAACGAAGTGGATACCTCCATCCAGTTGACTCGACTGCCGAATACACAAGTTGTCCAATTTAATGACACTTGTCCAGCTGATGATCAGGGAATCAACAGCAATTCTGCAATCCACAGGAAATTGCAGATATCATCAGCAACTTGAAGCCAAAAAAGTCAACTGGAATGGATGGAATATCCAATTACATCCTTAAATGACTTCCACAAGTTTTTATGATAGTTCTGGCAACTATAATAAACAACTGTATAAATAACTGCTACTTTCCGCAGAAGTGCAAGGCCGCTAAAATAGTACCTATACCAAAAAAAGGTGCATCCAACTTGATCTTCAACTACAGGCCGGTGTCGCTTCTCAACAAAGTCAGCAAAATCCTGGAGGAAGTTATACTAAGAAGGGTGAAGAAGTATTGCCGGAACGGAACATCATCCCCGACATGCAATTTGGTTTCCGCGAAGGACATGCGACAGTTCATCCACTCCTAAAGTTCCAGACTGACGTCACTACGCAGCCACTTACTAAAATATTATTAACTTCCCATAGGGAGTTATTGTAATCGGTCCGATTTGTCAAATTGAAATTTTTGTCATTTCTCGACGTTTCAAGGTCCCTAGAGCCTATTTCAATCATTTTTAGAGAGATGTCTGTGTGTGCGTGTGTACGTACGTTCGTACGTCCGTACGTCCGTACGTTCTGGTACCATTTTTCGTCCTCGATATCTCAAGAACGAGTAGAGATATCGACTTGAAATAAATTTTGTTTTATAGATAATAACTTCGAAAGAATCTGAAAGGGCGTTTATTAATATTCAATCAGTTGTTTTTTTACTACAGCAGTTTAAAAAAGAAGTGAAAATTTTGGTTGGGCTCAAATATCTCACGAACAAAAAATGCTATTGACTTGAAATAAATTTTATTCGACACATTATGACTTCATACAAATTTGATGTGAATTTGGAAAAAAAATCAATATACCGTAATTTTTTAAAATCAAAAAAACTAAAAAAAAAAAAATTTATAACTCGAATATCCTTAGATGAAAAAAAGATATTAACTTTAAAATAATTTTATTTTACGAAAAATGTTGTTTCTGACTACTGGCGAAAATTTCAAAAAAAATTCAATAGACAGTTTTTTTTACAAAAAATTAAAAACTACAAAAAATTCTACCAAAAATTGGTATAAATTTTCTTTCGACTCAAATTTCTCAAAAACGGGTAACGATATTGACTTCTTGTTTATTTTATTTTCTATATAACAAAATTGTTAGCAACTGATAAAGTTTTGACAAATATTGAATGGGCAGTTTTTTTTAACAAAAAATCAAAAACTTAAAAATTCTAAAGAAAAGTAGTTACAATTGTATTTCAGCTCGAATATCCTGAGAACGAACAACGATTGTGCCTTCTAAAATATTTTATTTTATACATAGTACAATTTTTTATGAACGGTTAAATTTTGACAAATATCTAACTAACAGTTTTTGACAAAAAATATTAAAAAAAAAAAAATAAACTAAGAAGTGGTAAAATTGGTTTTTCGACTCGAATATCTTGAGAACGAGCAATGATATTGACTTTGCCATTAGGTATTTAATTTTATACATAATAAATTTTTTTACAGCGGGTATGTATTTGACATATACTTAAATGTGCATTTTGTAAATCTCTTTAAATAATTAAAATGCTTTTCAATCTTAAAATAATGATTGTTTGAATTTAACAGCTAAAGTTTGTTTCGCAGAAAATTTGGTTACCTATTTGAAAAAAACTAAATATAAAGTTTTCAAGATCACAAATGGGAAGTTATCAGTGTGGGTCGCACCCAGCCTCTTTTTTTCTTTTCTTTCTTCCAGGCATTTCTTCGTAGACATCGAAAGCTGCAAGTCCACAGTTAAAAACATCAAGGCCGGAGTCGCTCAAGGATTTAAGCTAGGATCCTTCCTCTTCAGTCTGATGATATCAGACCAGCCAACGCCAACTGATTGTCAGAACCTCATCTTTGCGGATGATTCGCTGACATATTGTCAGCTAACGGTAGCAGCCAGTCAGCAGCAATCTCCAGAAACCTTGTTCTGAAGTTTCCAGATGGATCCGAAATCAAGTCCAAGAAGAACGCCAAATACCTGGGAGTTAACTTCAACGAACTAATGAGGTTCAACCCACACTCTAGAGCAGTCCTGAAGAAAGTAAACCATGCCTTCCACAGAGTACATCCCCTCTTGAAAAAAAGAACTGGACTAAGCAAACCAACAAAACTGCTTATTACAAGCAGCTGCTTCGCCCAGTCATCAGCTACAGCTTTCCAGTATGGTTTACGGTATCGAAAACCGCGATGGAAAGTCTCAAAATATTCGAGAGGAAGATGCTCAGGATTTGCACCTTACTACAGTTCGACCACCTGAGACGAAAACACTTCAGCAACAAGAAAGTCTACGAGGAAGCAAAAAGTTCCTTGCACAAACTGCAAGGAAAATCATTACAATTGTTGCCAGCCACCCGAACCCGCTGACGAGAAAGATGACCAACCAAAAGCGATATCCTGAACCGAGATACCTCTGCGGACTAGATATCCTGGAGAAACTACCAACGGACGAAGAAGTCTTCTATGCTGGCCTTGAGTCAGCATATTACCGCGGCTGAAAGCCGTTACCTCCTACCCACCACACCGAAGAACCTCGCCAACGCAACGATAAGAATTTTTTAGCCAGCAGCATTACTTATAAGTAATTAATTATCTTAGACAAAAAAATGTAACGTAATTTGTATTGTTATTGTTAATTATTGTTAATATTATATTAGTTTTAAGTCATTATTTATATATATATGGCTCAATAAAGTTAAAAGTAAAAAAAAAAACAGAAAAAATTACTTCAAAATCATTTCGAAATAAATAAGTTTTGTGTGATGGCTTGCTTGGCAGGTCGATTAACACCCATAGAAATCTTGTGAGACCACCTAATTGGAATTATAAATTCAATTAAATAATAATTGAATATAAAATTGCATTACCCGTTATACCACATTTATAATTCTTAAGAACTATTCTAAAGAACCAGTCAAACGAAACGTTCCTTTAGCGAACGTTGGAACGGAAGCTAACAAATTATTTTTTTTTTAATATTTATTCTGTATTCATGTTCATTCAATGGTTTCTATATCATCAGTGGGTCACACAACTCTTTGTCCATTTTCTAGTAATTCGTGGTCAGTCATTAGAACTATCTAACAACTTAGATCGCCAAATTAAAAGAAACAAAAAAAAGAGTTGTGTCAACAGGAGTGTCGCTCACACTTTCCATTTTTTAAAAACCATGGAAAATCAACCAGAGAGATTAGAGATAGTTTATTGGGAACAACGTCAATATGCAGTTAGCATCGCAGTTATTTTTGTCATTGGTTTTTGCTTTTTCCTGTATCTATTTGGTATATAAAAATGAAAACTTTTAACTTAATTTTTCTAAATTGAGTGTTTTTTTTTGTTGTATTTTAGAGTAATCAGTCGAAACTTTTCGGAGGCCTTGGAGTTTGGAATAAAATATCTTCTGATAGCCAGTGTGTTGTGCAAAAGTTCGTCTGTTTATCTGAATTTCGCTCTTATTTCTGTTATACATTCTTTTTAAATAATTTTTCTTAGTGTAAAACTTTTATCTTTGTTAAATTTACTCTGCAATACGACACAAACAACTTCGACACAAATGCGTGATGCTTGCTATGGGTGTTTTTTTCGTGCCGGGAGCATCATAAATGGACCAACGCAGTTGACGTCCTTGAACGAATGCTCAAAGCTTTATATTGCCAATACAGATTACGGTGAATGTGCAACAAATTTACAGGTACCTAACATAATTATTAATTTTTTCAATTTTTATTTGCAACGTGATACAGTACCTTCTAGAAACAAGGTTGTAACGGAAAAAGTACTTTTTTTTTAAATTTTGAAAAACGAAATCTCGCGTCTCACGATATCCCACATACTAAAATCTCACATTTTTTTTAAATCTCGCAAATTAATCATCATACTTTTTTATTTATTCTCGCGTAGTAAATTTTGTTATGCAAGATTTCAACATTTGGAAGTTTTGGAAACTAAAATCTCTCTTTTTTTTATAATCCTGTTTTTAATAATTTCGCAATTGTAAACTCCCGCTTTCAACAATTTCTGATTTCAATCACGTCGCGTTAAATCAAGTCACGTTCCTGCAAACATATTTCTTTTTTAAATAGAAAAAAGTAAAACTAATTAATTTTTAATTTTCTTTAGTCAATTATAGATGGTGTTCGTGCAACAACCGATGCAAATGCCCCGGGATATTGTTACACAGGCTATTGTGAATTTGTTCGGTGTATTCGTCGAATAAATTCACGTAAATTGGTAAATTTTAAAATGAAATAAATCTTTGTTAAATATTAAAAAGTTTATTCTTAAATTTATTTTCAGATTGCTACATGCTACAGGGAAAGTCTTGGTAATCGAGAAGTTGGAACTACCGATGTAGACCGTATAAATTTCTACACCAACGTTACATCGTGTATATTAGCCAAAGCGCGTTGTGGTCAATACAATCCAATTTCGGGTGAATTACAGAATCAATCTTATTTAAAAGGCTATCCAAATAATAATTGGGCTGGCTTAAATACAGTTAGCTATTTTAATTCATTGCAATTTTCTGATGCTGGTGAATTGAGAATTATAACTTTTCCAACAGTCACGAATATTGGCGATCTTTTTTGTGCAAGGACAACAACGTTACAACAATCGGGCTTCGGGTCGTTTGTTTGTTAGATTTTACTTTATTAAATAATCATAATTTTTTTTTTTTTTTTGAAATTGAATTGAGTAATTGAAGAAAAACTTATTGAAATTTAATTTAAGATTTTTGTATTATTTTAAGAAGAAAACCAGCACACTATGTATTAGCAATAATACGAAAAACTTATTGTTTTAAACAGTTTCAATACCTACAAATGCAAATTTCAGAAAAAGACGACTATTCTCATTTATCCTAACTAAAAAAATTTATTATAGTTTAATAAATTTTGCATTGTGCTAATAACGCATTTATTAATACAAACAACCATTTATTAATTTGTAAGTTATATGGTTCAATAAAAACATTGAGTTTCATATTCAACTAACTAATTGCTATTTAAAAAATTTTCTTTTTTGTAATATCAACAAAAAGTTTATTGAGACAATGAAAATGATATTGATTTTACGAACGATATTTTCTTATTTTTTTTTTAGTGTGAAATATAATCAATCTAGAAAATATATTCCTGTTTATAATTACAAATATAAAATACACAAAAATTAATGAAATAAGTGGTAACTCACGTTACACAAGATCGGTTACTCAATTCACAACGTTTTCTTCACCCATTAAATAAGCATGCGTTGAGAGAAGAACTAAATTCCCAAGTCAGAAATAAAACGAGTAAAAACATTTAAAAAGATGTATTCGTAAAGACACTATGTTCTCCGAAGCTTATTTATATTTGTTGTTGTCATTTCAACAAGATAGCGTTTATCTTAATTTAAACAAAAAAATCTTCCTTCAATCAACAACACTCCCCTACCCACACTAGTAGAAAAAGATATCTTTTTCTTTAATTTAACTCTGTGTACTCTTACTCAATGTTCTATACGAATTCTTGAAAAGGGAAATAGTGGAAGAACGATAGCTCTAAAAATGGCATTATTCAAAAACGCGATGAAACTGCTCGATTTTAATGATTTCTTTTTTATAGGTATTTAAAATTAGAAAAAAGCTTACAAGTCAAAAATGGAAGATTTCAACAGGAAAATTTTTGAAAATCGAAAAACAATATACAATAATTTTAAATTAAGAAAAATTTCTTACATTTCTGTTTAAAATAAAAAGCCAAAAAGGACAGTAAAGCCCTCTCAAAGTCACAAGAAGAAACCCTAATGATAAAACTCCTTTCAGTGTTTCTTTAACATATTTTTTTTTTACAAAAATAGAATTTTTAAAAATTGCTTTGAGTAGGATTTATTGTACTTTTTGTATTTACAATTATGTATTTAAAAAAAAAAATAAAACAAACAAATGTTGCACAAATTTTAAAACAAATTTGCTTTCGAAATCGTCGATTTTTGAATTTTAAACTTTTTTATAATTTCAGTTTCATAGCTTTAAAAAAAAAAGACCCGAGTTCTTGAATAATATACTATCGTTGCTCCGCTAAAAAGTATCTTCTCTTATAAACAACATTTCAAATTAAATAACCATCGACAAAATTACATATGTATATCTACATTTTTTTTTCTTGTTTCGTTGTTTGTCAACGAACCGCCTTCTCGTTGATATTCTTCGTTTTTTTTGTTTAGGTGTTGATTGTCATAATTAAACTCTAATTAATATCTATGTATATGTGTAACAAAAAAAAGATGATTATTTTACGTTTTGAATTTTCGTTTAAAGCAATGATTAGTATTTTTGTTCGTATAGATGGCGCTGTTTAAGAAGAATTTGCTATTAGAAAAAAAGCTTCAATCATTTATTTGCGAATATTTTTTGCTTCTATACCGACATCTTTGCTGTAACACGAATTTAACGAAATTAAACGCGTCGTTGTCGCGCTGCGCCGCGCCGCCGTTGGCTGTGGCACACCGTTCCACTTACACTTATTATACGCTTAATTCCGCCGTAAACTATCTCTATAACCACTGATTGGTTGAATATCTGAATTGCCTGTGCCTGCTCAGCGCTCAGCCTGATTGTATTTGCGGCAGCGGCGGCGGCTATGGTTGGGAATTGAGTGATATTAACTTTGAGATTGTTTTTTTTTTTTGCTTTTATAATTGCTGGGTAGTGTTGTGTTTAATTCTCCTTTTTCGTTAAAGTTTATATCTAAAAAGAGTTACACTGAAAAAACTGTTGACCACCATCATCATCGGGCTTGTGCCTCATCGGGGTATCAAAGGAAGTCTCGACTTCCAGTTGGTTGTTGATGATCGTGCTTGCTTTGCGCATAATATTAAAAAAATAACAAAGTTTCAATAAATAAATAAGAAAAAGCATAGAAAAAAAGAGAGAGTCATCTTTTCGATTTATTCGTACCTAATGTGAAAAATAAATTTAACGATTGGTGAAACTCATCGGTGTTTTTTTTTTATGGAGCGCGTAATTTTGTACCTGTGATTTTTTTGTTTGCTTCTTATGATCATGTTTTTTTTTTTGGAATAAATTTTATTTTGCTTGTGTTTGTTAATTAAACAAAATAAAAAAAAATAAAATGCCATCCTGCCAAAACAACAAAAAAAAAAGTGCTTAGAGATAGAGATCCAACGAAAGGCCGGTTTTCACATTTCATCCCTTTCGATATACCAAGAGAACATCATCCAACACACGAACCATGGCAGAATCTGGAATTGATTTGGGATTCGATTTCGATATTGATTATCTTGAGGAAATGACATCGATCACTGCAACAAATGGCTTAAATGCACCTGGTTTGGAGTTTTACGAATTGAAATCCCGAGATCCACCACCAGATGAAATGTAAGTCAAGCTCTCCAGTTAGTTCATAAATTTTTTAGATATCCCTCTCTTACGTGAATAATTCTATAAAACCTAGTGGTTTTGAAAACAACCAAAGTAGCGTATTTTGTCTTTTTTCAACCAGCACCATCGTTAAATAACTATTGTAAGTAAATATACTTCTATCGCAAAAAAAAATATTTCTTGCAATTTTAATATCGATCACGTGTGGTTGCAAATTTCTTTCTATAAACCTCTCTTAATAGACAGTTAACGCATACACATGCATACATTCAATTTACTAGTTATTTGGGGTCGGTGCAAAAAAGAAAAAAAAAAGTTGCCAACATTCATGACAACAATCGGTGCGAGTTTTTGTGTATGGAAAACGATAAACGACAAATTCAATATCTAATAATTAAAATTTGTTTTTTTTTTTATGTTCAGCTCAGTACCCTCTATCATACCTCCTCTCCTTCGCACCCTCTTCCTCTTCTTACTCTTTATTGTCACCTCTCATAAATAGAAGACGACGACGTCATTATATTAGTTATCGCTTTGACAGACCATACTAAAAATTTAATTTGCTGCGTGAAAATCTGAACGGCAGCTCGTTATTTTTGTTTTTAAAGCATTTTTGTTTCTTTTCTTAAAAACTTATCGTATCTACAACAACTTTAAAAGCAAAGTTTATCTTTGATAATATTTCAAGTTGATTGAAAAAAATATATATTTTTTGGTCTTTTTTCGAAACTTAACGAAACATTAGGAAGCTACGTATTGAGCAAAAAATTTAACAGCAGGGTGACCCAAATGTAAAAAATTACAAAACTAAACAGAGGTGAAAATTAAAAACCTCAGCAAATGAATGCACCTACATAAACTGGATAGTAATTAGCAATAATCTAACGAGTAAATAACTGGGCGATGTTTTCTTTGCAAATTGTCTGTATATAAAAAATGTCAATATAAACTTCGTTTACGTTGCTTCTATTTAGTGCAACACTTGCTGTGAATAGTGAGTTTAAATAATGTTATGTAATGGCTACATATAACCTGTTTTCAATAAAAGAAACTGAGTGCATAGATACGAATGACTAACGAATTTTAAGTAGATAAATTATTTATTTGTTACATAACACTTGTATGTATTAAATAAATCACTCAGTCCACGTTGTTTGTACTCAGTACATAACTTGCTGCGATGACTAGTCTCTATTCAAATGACTATACTACATATTACATGTATCCAATAAAATTTACTCAGTACACATTGCTTGTATTTAGTTCTTTATAGGAATGAGTAAATTATCTTTGGCTTGACAACATAGCACCTGTTTTCTATAAATCACTCAGTACACATCCTAAATAACTTGCGGTGATGACCAGTTTTTATTTTAAATTAAGTAGATTATGTATTCACTACATATCACATGTATTCTATAAAAGTCACTTAGTGCATGTTGCTTGTACTCAGTGCATAATGCTTTGTGATGACTAAATATTATTTGCAATCACAAATTGCAATAATGCAGAAATGTAAACAGTGCCTAAATCGATTCTTAAGGTAGGTAGCTCAAATCGAATTAGATTTTTTTAAATTCAAATGCATACTTTTTCCCCAAACCAGAATTCCTAGTGCTTAAAACATGACAGTAAGGTGTCCCCTTTTAGTCAAGTATTTACAAAAAAATTGAATTGCTGAATATAAAAACAACCCAACTGCATACATGAGCACACCTCAATTAACTCATCAATAGAATTATTGATATTTTCTTATATAATATCCGTTTCAATAGTCAAAAATATTATTCTCTTTTCGAATCGTTTCATATTGTGAAAAAGTGACTACATTTATTTTTAAGCGCAAATTTTTATTTAGTTTTTTTAAATAGACGTTTTCGCACTGAGCACCGATTAAATCTAAATTTATTAATTGTTAAGATATGTGTATGATTAAGAATTTACGTAGACAAAATAAATAATATACCGGATGTACGAACAAAATTTAACTCTGATCAATATTGATAACTTTGAAATTATATTCACATGATCACAGTCTAACGTCAATCGATAATACAAATAAAATGTAAATAAATTAAAACAAAACAACTTGTCGTACACTTGTATGTTATATATCTAGTTGTCTTAATCTATGTACTTACTGTAGATTACCGAAATGTTGAAATTCCAGAATTTGCTAGTAAGACTAAAAAAAATTAAAAAAAAATTATTTTGATTTGTTAGAAGGAAAGATGTTTCCAAAGATTTTAAAGCAAAAACCTCTTTGAAAACAAAAATTTTTAAGCCATCATCTCCCTTCGACCACATTTTTCAGAAAGAGACAGTCTTCAAATAAAATCATAAAATATCGTTTTCTTAATTTTTTGACTTACCAGTAAATTCTAGAACTTCAACATTTCGGGCATTTGCAGCAACATAAACGGGTTTACTTTTTTATCAACAACACACTTCTTTTGTGTTATCTTAAGTTTTACAATCTTCACCTGATAAGAGTGAGTGTGTACCGCGTAGATTATGTGATACACATTTGGGTAGTAATGCCTAGCTTAATTCTTTTACTTTACAAATGTCCCTACAAAAAAAATTGTCTTTTAAAATGATTTTTTATGAAAATTATAAATGATAAATTATTATTTTCATTTTATAATGCCTATTCATGCAACGTAACTTGTGGACTTTCAAAGCCTTTCTAGAAATTCACATAGCTGTCTTGGTCATTGAAGTCGCTGAAGAACTTAGTCTTAAGTCAGAAAGTCACTATAAGTCATTTACTTAAAGACTCAAAGACGAAGCCGGATGTATTTTCCCAATATAGCATACCAAGTTACAGGGCTGTATAAGATTACAATATTTGCGAATGCATTATTTAGCAATATTAAATTGAATTCACTTCAAAAATTGTTATCATCCATTCTTTTTTGAATACTGCGACTTCAAACTACTCAATAAGCATTCTTAGAAATATTTCACTCAATTGATTACAATCTTTTGGGACTTCATGTATTCTTTTACATTATTGGAGTTATTTTCATAAAGAATGCAAGCGATTGCAAAAGAAAGCAAATGTTTTGCCAAGAATGCATAAAGTTGCAAAGAATGCAAACATTTTAAGTTACATAAAAGAGTGCATAGTTTTAATACAAATTTTAAGTGTAAAATAATAATTTAGTTTTTCAAGTTAAAGAAATTCTGGTTGAGAATATCGATTTTTTTAATCTTAACATTAACATTTTTTAAATCTTAATTCTTAAATATTTTGCCTTTATTCGTTTCCTAATTTAATATACCTAAATATAATATAAGACTTTTCGATATTTTTGGATCAAGCTCCTAAGTGAAAAAACATATTTCAAAATAATTTTGAAAAAGCCCTAATGTTACAAGATTTATTATTTTAACGCTAGATGGCGCCGTTAGGCAATTTTTGTTTCTAATGACACATTCTTGCTTTTTTTTTTTTTTTTTATTTTTGTTTCTATAGTACTTTAACAAAGGAGTAAGTTCGTGCGATCCAGTCGTTCATTTGTTTTCACAGGGGAAATATTGTTATGATTAAAATGTGATCTTTATTTTGTGAAATCAACAAGTTGACTTTATAAAGATTTTCAATATTATACATAGTTTCGTCGTTGGCGTCGGGTCGGTACTCTTGTTGTTTTTATTTTGCTGGTTTTTGGCTCAAAGCGCATGTGTTTTTGAAAGCCAACACAGTCTCTTTTTCTATAAGCAGCAAAAGAAGCATGAACAATCACACACTGAGAGGGATGAACGCGGATCAGAAGGGTTGACGTTTTTTTGTTTCTTTTTTGCGGAAAACAAAATCTTCTGAAGAAGAGGGGAGTTAGCCAAGGGGAGGGTTGTGTTTTTAGTCTTTTTGGCAATGTTTTTCATATTCATGAAACAAGTCGTTTCAAATTGAACAAATCAAAGATCGTTCTCTTTTTTCTCTATAGTGTGTTTTTTTTTTTTGTTCTTTAAATTTCGAGGTGAATAATAAAATGTGCGTTAAGATATTGTATTTTTTTCGAATAGAGGATAGCACGCGGGTATTCAAAAAAATCTTTTAAAAAAAATTGAATACTAAGAGCGAATTTTTCGCGTGCGTTTTGAAAAATATACAAAAATGAGTTCATATACCAAAACAACAAATTTTATTTAAAAAAAAATAAAAAAAAACGGGGATCACCAAAAACAACTAATTATTTTTTCTTGCTTTAGTGAATTTTACTTGGGCAAAATGATTCACTTTTTGTGAGGAGACAAACATAAGAAAAAAAGAAAAACGAAAATACGTTTGTTAAAAAAATCTTCCAAATTGTATTGTGAAGATTGTTGTAATTTTTTTTTTTTTGAACGTCGTGTCGCGCTCGGTTGAGTCTAATGTGATTGGCAAATTCTAAAATTTTTCTGTGCGGATATTGTTTAGAAAAAAAAATTATTCTGAAATGATTTCTACATCTAATCCACACCGGGGTGATGCAGCATCTAATCAACAACAACAACAGCAAAAACAACATCAGCAACAAGCACAATTTTTGTCACATCTACCACAAGGATCAGAAGTGAGATCACAAACAGGATTCAGGGAGAGTAATTTTAAGGAATTTATCAGAAGAGTGCGAACACTTCAAATGTCTGCCGCTAGCGCTGGCACTGTTGGTGGATGCATGAATAATATCAGTCTTGAGGGCTCATCATGCCCGTCCTATTCTGATTCAAACAAATATTCTGCTTCGTTGCCGTTAGATTGTTCAACGAATTTGGTTCATTCTACCGCAACAGGTAATAATAATATTAACAATAATAATAGCCCGGCAGCTAAGGCAATCCAACCAACGCCGAAGACACAATCATCCATTAATGATTTTCAAACTGATGTTGAAGTTGGAATTGATCCGACACTTTTTATGGAAAATAATGTCGATGATAAAATGGATGTAGAATCGCCAGATTCACCAAATGTTAGGCAAAATTTTCAAAATGGTGAAATTATTAGTCAGCAGCAGCAACGACAACAACAAGACGAACAACAAAAACAACAACACTATCAACAAATGACAAATATTCGAGTAACTGTTGGAATTGACAAGGATTTAGAAATGATTTTGGAAATGGATCCCAGTATTGTTGATTTGGGTGATGTGCCTGTAATAGAGCAACCTCGAGTTACTGGTTTACCACCATTAACGGGAGGGTAATTTAATTATTTTTTCTTTTTGTTTTTCGTTATGCTTTAAATTTTATAGTTTATTTTGTAATAATTAAGCTTGCTTTTTTTTGAATTAAGCAAATGTTATTTGTTTTAATATCAACACTTTCAAGACCTCAAGTTTAACGTAGAAATTCTGCGACCAATCTTCAAGACAATGGTAAAGAAAAGGTGGGGGCAGGTATTAAAAATAATTTTTTAAACAGTCACATTAAAAATTATCTTTTGCTTCTGACATTTTACAAAAATCGCTTGGTTTTGAAATAAAAAAAAAAACCTAATCTAGGTATATACACTTAAGAATTTATATGTAGTTTATGAAATAGCATTATTCAAGAACCCGGAGAAACTGTTCCAATAGGATGATTTTTTTTTCAAAATTAGGCATGCCAAAGAACAAAGTTAACAATTCAAAAATCGTCGCTTTCAACAGAAAAATTTTTGAAAATTGAAAACCAATTATTTTGTTGAAAGAAAAAAAAATATTTAGTTTTATTTTTAAAATAATTTTAAATTAACAAATAACATAAGTTTTTTAAAAATATCATTTGGATTTATGTGTATTTAATAAAAAATCGAAAAAAAGTAAAGTCACATAGAGATGCCAGAGAAAGAATCATTGTTTCTGAATTTAGCTTATAGTCGCACATTAATGTTTGTTTCAGTATTACTTAATTATTTGAAGAAAAATAATTTTAGGGATTTAAAGGATTTTTCCAATACAGCACTGTTTTATATTTTTTTTTTCTCAAAGCTAAAATATTTATCCTTTTTTGTGGGACGTGATGCAATAAAAAATATTTAATGTATTTTTTAAAAATTAGTACATTATAAACATAAACACGGTCATTCTGATTTGAAAACGCTTTTTCAAATTTGATACATTAGGCGAGCGTTACGAAAACGCAACATAGCGGTTTTAATTAACCTGTGAGGAAGGTTACTCATCTTAATTGCGTGAGCATTATTTTAGAATATAATTTGAGCCTTTATCTACCTGTAGTAGTTCACATTATTTAAAAAAAAAATTAAAATTTAAGCGACACTTTTCAATAGTTCGAAAATGCTACCCCAAAACTTTTAAAATTTCTTATTTCAAAGGTCAGGTAGACAATTCAAATAACTCTCAAATTCACCACTTAGTTTACTTAAATCGATCATCAGTTGAGTTTTCGCAACGCTAGACGGAGATGGGTTAGCAAAAAATGCTTTAAGTGTGTTTTACTGTACTTTTTTTGTATTATTATATTTAATACAAATTAAGACATTTTAAAAATTTTGGAGTAATATGTATTTGTATACAGTTAACAGTTTTTTTTTTACTGTAACAGGTTTTCCTGTTTTTGAATTATTACATAAGAGATATAAGAATTTTTTTTTTAATTTTTATTTCTTTAAAATTATTTAAAAAAAAATAAAACAAGAATTTTGCTTCAAACCTTGTATGTCATGTGCACCTAAACCGATCTGGAAGGTATGGATACCTGAAAGTTCTTAACGAAATCTGGGGTTATGGGATCCCAGTAAGTTCGGAATAACAAGTGGCTAATTTTATTTTGAGGAAACCTTGAGACGGAAAGCAGTACAGGCAGTTTGTTAACAGAATATAACAAGTTGTGTCAGATGGAGTAGTACATCAAGCGGTGCCGGAGAGTTGTTCGAAGTGATCCGCTTATGCATGAAAATGTTGATTGCTGGATCTTGCTTAACTTATCACAGTTTGTATAGTAGCTGTACCTAGAGCGAAATGTAATTCATCGCCGGCTCCAACGTTAGTTTCCTATGAAGCTCCTGTGGTAGGCTTCGCAAGGCTAAGCTAATTTGCTTCCAGCAAAATTTTCTGCCAAATCAGCGTTTCCTTAAAGCAAAATAACTCCGCTGTACTTGAGAACACTTATGCTTGTATGGACGAATATTTTTTTGCACTCGCACAGTTGCCATCCGCATAGGCAATCACTTTTTTACTTTCTATCCTAAGGGAGGTTAATAATTCAATATTTCATTAATTACCAAGTTCCATAATTCCATTTGGCTAAAAAAAAAATCATAAATATGTCGGAAAAAAATTATCTAAATTAAATTATTTATTTTTTGTTTTAGCCCAACATTCAAAACTGCAACACCAACATCACGTACTCAACTAAAACTCCAACTGCAACGTGAGCAACAACAACAAGAAATAGAACGTCGCGAAGCCGAAAAACGAAATATAGCAATTCAACATGGCACATCAACATCATCAACAACTACCATGTGTATGGATATATCACAAATGCAACCATCAGCAATGCGTCAACAATTGCTATCGCAACATCAACAATCAACTCATATGCAACCGATGTTACAAACAACATTTCACAATAGCAATTTATCTCCGATGCAGCACAATCAATTGGGTCGCGATATTAACAATACGGCGACGCCAGCACTTAAAGTACCACTTCAGAGCATTGGAGTGGATGTACCGCCACAAGTTTTGCAAGTAAGGGACACTCAATATTATATACCTACTTTTCTATGTTATAAGATAAACAGTTAGAAAGGTTGCCATACAAATTTGTTATGATTTTTTTTCCGTATAGGTCCGAACGGTATTGGAAAATCCAACACGTTATCATGTTATACAAAAACAAAAAAGTCAAGTTCGCCAATTTCTTAGCGAGTCGTTTAAGCAATCTGGGGAATGGGACGAACAGATATTTTGTCAGGTAAGGCAATAGTGTTTTTTTTTTACGCTATAGTTTTTATCTTTAAGCGATGCGAAGCTTTTAAGCCTCTACAAGGGGTATAAACTCTGTGGCACGTTTACATTTGAGGTTTACGGCCACTTTGAGAGCTTATCAGTTTTCCTGGACATATTTATATCACGTGCATGCCAAAGACCTTCAAGACAAAAAACCTATTACTTTTGACAAATTACTTACACACATATATCGTCGTCTGATATTATTACTTTTTTTTTTCTTAGAATGGAAAAAAAACTTTGGAGTCTCCAACATCGAACAATAATTCTCAGCCAGGTGGAATTTCAGCGACATTTTACAACGAACACAATAGACAGGATAATAATTGTTCACCAATGACGACAACAACAATTCGCGATGACAATGTTATGCAATCATCGCCATTTAGTGTTGGAAATTTTTCAGCAACCTCAGCTTCAATTGGTGATGCCAATTCGATAAGCAATAAAGGCTTCAGTGGCAGCAGTGGATTTAACAATAATTACAGTAACATATTAGCCCTAAGCAATAAGAGTGGAAATAATATAAGTTCGTCGAAAATGCTGGGCAGTCATTGCAAATCGGTTTGCAGTAGTAGTACTGACACAAATAATCGCGGTATTAATAATTTCGGTGGTGGCGGTGGGGCAAGCAATGCCAGTGGTCATTTTTCGGGTAATATGACAAATGCGAGTCCGGGAGCATCAGCTGGTGGTATGTCACCAAGTTTGAGTTCAGTTGCAACTAGCAATTCAGAGGTGAGTATTTTCAATTTATATTTGTTTTTACTTTACAATTTCAGCAATAAGCAAACGGAATATTTTGTATTTTTATCACACTTAAAATATCACATGAAATAATCTTCAGGATGAACAATAGAATTGTGTTGAGGTCTTTGCTGAGTTAAACTCAGTTGTTGAGGTTGTTGACGAGCCAACTCGAATCCCCGACGTTGCAGGTCAAAATAGTACACACCAAGACTGTTCATACCGCGACACATCATACCACTACACACCATACCAACCCAGTTCATACCGAGGGATACTTCATACCAAAAGTTTTTTTTAAATGCAAGCGAAGTAGGTTGTATTTTGCATTTTGGTATGAACTATCCCTTGGTGTATATTGGTGCGAACTGTGGTGGTATGAACTGTCTTGGTCTGGGAGTGCGATGACACGGCTTTTTACTTCTGATCCTGGTAAATGCACTGTGTATTATCGCCCATGAAACACCAGACCATTCTTGTATCAACGAAATCCCTCGGCAATACGAGAAAGCCAACTGGACGTTCTCAATAATTTCTTCAGGAACTTAACTGGCCACTACGCTTCCTCGAGAAATTTTATCCATCGAACTCGGTTCAACGCTCGCTTCAATGATACATCACGCTGTCATCAGCTCACTAGAAAAAGCATAGTTTGCTGTGTGTCATAACTGCTCCTACACTTGGGATCGTAAATGATGTTATTTTTCTTTTTTGCGCACACTTCTATTTGCTGAAGTCCTGAAAGATTTTGATGTATACAGAAATCCCCTGACCCGGATTGTATCCCTTCCATTATTCTGAAGAGGCATTTCTTCAACGCTGCAAAAAACAATGGCGTAAGCTTTTCTATATTGTCCCTTTCCGATTGAATGGAAAACAGCATTTGTTCAGCCTGTCCCAAAAAAAGATTAATCCTTTTTCCCCTCAAACTATCGTCTGATTGTTCTTATGTTCCTCCTTTCCAAGGTCATGGAATCGCTTAAGGTGGCAATTTGGCTTTCTTGAGCAATGGGTCCATTGGTGACCTGGTGGTATATCTCACCGAACAATGGCACAAGTGTTTACATCCTTTTGGAGAAGTTAAAATTATTGTACTTGATATTCCTACTTAAACTGGAGAAAGTAAGATTATTGTACTTGATATTCCTACTTAAGCTGACACAGAAAAGAAGCCGTTCTTGGTTGAAGTTATCAAATAGTTTGGCCTGTTCAAGTCTAAGCAGTTTTTTTTCCAGATCTGTGGTCTTTTTGTCTCCTCTTCTTTTTGATCCATAATAGGGCTCAATAGTGCTGTTGTTGCTCCAATTTTTATTTAAAAAAAATATTTCTGCAGAAACGTGGCAACACTGAAATTTTAGAAAGAAGTCCTAATCCAGACCCAGCGCGTATATTTCGTGCCACGCGTTTAAGATCCGAGATTGTATAACGAACACCATATTTTTAAAAATTAACAATCATTTTTTGCATTTAAGTGGGTTTTGTTGTTTTATTTTTATATTAAATAGAAATGTAAAAAAAAGACAGTTTTAAAAAACTTTTGAAGTGTTATCTAGAAAAATGTGTATTAAAAGATGGTTTTTCAATTTTCAAAATTTTTCCTGTTGAGAGCGTCGATTTTTGAATTGCTACCTCAATTTAAAAAAATTATTAAAATCGGAGCAGTTTCACCGGGTTTTTAATAGTACGGCAAAATGTATGTTTAAACGGTTTTAAGGCATTTAGAACCGTTGTTTCTACTGACAATCGTCTGTGATAAGCTTTGCACTTTTAAAGACCATGATACTGCAATAAAGAAAAAAGTACAATAACACCAAACAGTAAATTCACAGTAATCAGATAAATTCATGTGAATGAATCGCACAAATCAATATGTCGTCAAAAAGTGCGTGCCAAACGATATGAACAATAATTATGATTTGATAAAACTATCACTCTCTTCAAGAGCTCTAGTTCTATAAATTATGATTTCTCTTAAAACGTACGGCTTCAAAGATACCAACTTTCATCCTTCAAAAAGATTGATTTATACATAATAATGTACACCAAAGACAAATTTGTCAGAATAGATACCGAATTGATAAGCTTTAATCAATAAATTATATTTGACAATCTCTGCCCCAAATTAACATCAATCAAAAATAAAACAATATATTTTGATCCGAACAGGCTTAACTAATTTTAATGGGGACCAAATCATTTGACATGTACAGACATGTACAACATACGCAAGTCCAAAAACGTCCCAAGAAAGTTTTTTTTTTATTCCAATTTAATCAAATCAAGACAGATTATTTTAAACTAATTATTATTTTATTTTTAATACGCACGTTTCTCGTTAGTCAAATAACATTCCACACTTCATTATTATCAAAGTGAGATTACAATGCATCCGATGAAAATAACAACAACACACGTAGGTATATGTGCTACTTCTCCAAGTATTTATTTTTGAAATTTGAAACTATTTGAAAATTAGATTATAGTTGTCATAAGAGTTATACATAGGTGTAATTTAACATGTATTAACAGAATTTATGACAAAAAGAAATAACGATTGCGCATATTTTAATTTTATTTAGTACGAAGTTAAAACATATTGAGTTTTTTCTTATCATTATACTAAAGTGACTTAACCGAATACTTTGAATTAGGTTAGGTTAGAGTGCTGTCAGTTGGTCTTGTTACTTGTCACATTTAGATCCCTGTACTTGGTCTAAGTTCAAGTCGCAGCGGGGAATCACTGCTGGGGTCAATTCGCTCTACATGTACCAGCCATCGGAGTTGTAACGACTGCAGTATTTGGGACTGCAGTTAAGTCACGAATAAGACTTTTTTTCTAAGTCTTTTAACTTACAGAACTACTTTAACTGTAACTATACAATCAGCAGTCAGTTCTTACTTTTTGACTTGGCAGTTAAAAAAAGCAGTTTTTTGACTAAAAGTTAATTAACTGCAGTACTTTTTAACTGGTCTTAGTCTTTTTAGTCAGATGAAAGTCTTCAGTACTGGCCTGGTTTTGGTTTTAGTCAATAAGTCTTTTGACTGCAGTACTTAAGACTTTGATCTGACTAAAAGGGTTGGCTACGTAATAACGCAAAAGAAAATCCCGCGTAACGAAATCCCGCCTGACAAAATGCCGCCAAACGAAATCCCGCCTAACAAAATCCCGTGTAACGAAATCCCGCCGATTTTACTACTAAAAGACAGCGCTGCAGTTGAATTTTCCTATGGTTTTATGGTTTTGTGATATTAGCCAATCAAATCACAACTCCTCCCATTTTGTTATTTTTAAAGACAGCACTGTCCTTAGTTTTGCATAGGTCACTCGATTATCTGAGAAGCAACGAGATTTTAGAAAAAATTCACGGGTTATTTACACCAACTATAAAATAATTTGTTTAGGTCACTCGATTCGTTGAGAATCATGGAGAATAAAAAAGCTCTGATTGGCTGAAGCCTATTATGAGCATCCAACAAAAAGTATAAATATGAGTGTCGTTCCGAAAATTATTTTAGTTCTTATTAGAACTCCAAGCAAGAGGTTGTAGGGGGATATAATTTGTTTTCCAATGGGTGGTCGCTGGTTGGACTATTTTGTTCATTTGTTGGTTGGTTCGCGATTAAGATTTCTTTTTTTTTTTTGAAGATGTCAAGTTTAGGGGGTCTATGACGCTAAATTTAGCTGCAAATCGCGATTAAAGATAAAAGTTGGTTCTTCGCTTCATGCGATACGTCGATTGAAAGGTTGCATTCTCTAGATCACGTATATGCAACTTTTCGTGGGAGCTCAGGATTTTAACTTCCTTTTTGGGGGACACACCCGCTCACGCGACTCCGTCGCTCCGCTTAGGGTATGTCAAGTCGCCAGGCAGGCGCCAATATCAAGTTTTTTTTTGATTAAAAGTACCTCTGCTGATCAGATCCGCCATATTTCAGTTGAATTCATAGTATTTTAGGTCACATGGTATCATGAGAATCAACAAGTACCACTTAAAAGCATACAAAAATTGATGAAATTTAAATTGATTTCCAACTATTTGAAACAAAGTCCATCTCTTTACAAAATATTTAAGCCCTTAAAAGAACTTTTTGATGAATCAATTTCGCCCAAATGTTCTAAATTTTGGTAAAAATTTTCGAAAAAAAAATTACCAAAAAAAAATGTTTACCAAAAAAGAATGTTTACCAAAAAAAAATTGCCAACAACCTGCAACATTTAAGCCCAATTACCAAAAAGAATCGGCCGAATCCAAGTTATCTCTTAGCGATAGGAGGTCTTACCTCCACGGAGTCCTAACAAGAACTGATAACTGAATGCTCCGCGACCATTACCTCCGCTCGATATATACTTCCAAAAGGCAAAAGTACTATCACTACTTTTTGAAAATCCCGCCAAGTAGGAGCGAAAAAATCTCGCCGGCCATCGGCGGGATTTCGTGATTTTTAAAATTTTTTCAGCATGACTCAGCAAAAAAATTAATTTTAGTTGGCGGGATTTCGTTATGCGGGATTTTGTGAAGCGGGATATAGTAACGTTCCCGACCAAAAAGACGAATACCAGTTAAAAAGTACTGCAGCTAATTACCTTTTAGTCAATTAACTACTTTTTTCTACTGCCAAGTCAAAAAATAAGTACTGACTGCTGACTGTTTTTTTTGCAGTCGGTGTACTAACATACAATCAAAATCTTAGTTAATTAACTGCGACTAAATTGAATGCATTTCCCAAAAGACTGCAGTCTTTACAACTCTGCCAGCCATATAAGTCGGTGGACCTTGACTCGTTTGACCAGGTCAGTGTAGCTGTACAGCTTGTATAGTTCGTGGTTATATCTTCTCATCCACTCTCGATTTATGTATGGAGACGGGACCAAAAATCACCCACACTTTGAAGTTCCTGAATTTTTTACAGGATTTTCCGCACTGTGAAGATTTAGTCTATGATGTACTTTCCTTGATGTACTATGATGTACTGGCCCTATCGAGGTAACCGTCGGAACGGAATTCTCTCCGAAATTCTACGAATCGTAGACATTTTGCTTCAAGGTAGTTCTCCGATCAGCTGATCGGAAATTCTCTCCGACGAAATTAAACGCATGCTATTTGCATGTGATGAAGTACTTCATATCGCTCTTTTTTTTAAATATTTTCTCCGAAGTCCTCCGACAAGTTCTTGGCGCGGAAGTTTTTCTTTTTTCCGATGACAGCTACTTTGAACCGAAATAGAATCTCCGACGAAGGATGCGTTGCGGAGAAAGTTCCGCTCCAATGGTTACCTCGATAGGGCCGTTAAGCTACACTTTGTTGGCGAATGGCTTCAAGCGCTCACACAATACGGCATAGAGGATCTTATAGGCGATTTTAAGACTGATATCTCTGTAGTTGGAGCAGTTCAGGGGGTCTCCTTTCTTGAGACAGGGGAATCGATGCTGAGGTTCTGATGCATACTCCTAAACAAGTCATGGCAGTGAGGTTTCAGCAGCTTTTTTGGACTTTAGCCTGGAGACTGCTATCTTTAGGTCGGGTAGCCGGAATTGCGTAAAACTTCCGAACCTCTATGATATTCTTCAATCTCCTCAATCGAGTGCTTATCATGCACTCTCTTCTGCTCGTAGTGCTCGCAAGCAGTTATGGGCTTTTTTTATTTTACGCGGCCTTATTTTGCAATCCCGTAATTTAAATATAAAGATTGCTCTTTAAAGTTCACAACGAACTTTTCACATCAAATAACATTGTAATTTGTGGTCATTGCTAACAACACCCTCAATATAATGTGATGCGTAACGTTCAATGTGAGTGCTAAAGTGCACTCTTTATATACATATTATAACTACGCGGCTAATCTGAAAATAAATTGTTCTATAGAAGTAACCACCCATTTGGAGAGAGTCCACCTTTAATTATGACACCTTAACAATTATTGTTATTCACAAACAAAAACACATATTTTTAATCTTTTTGTAGAAGTAATTTGTAATGTTTGTTCGTTTAATTTACACTACAATGATTTTATTTGATATTCCAGCTTCAAACAGCACTTGTGTCCTGTAGCCGTGCAGCACTAATTGATCAAACAAATAAAAAATTAATTTTAGATATTTAATATATAATAACGAGGCATTTGTCATTTGAATTTTTTTATTTTACATTATGTATGTTTATGCGGTGCACAGATAAAATAAAATCCACGAGTGAGTCTCAAGTACTTGCTCCTATCTCCGATTACATTTGGTTTTACTGTATTCTTCATGTAACTTATCCAACTCATTCTTTAAATTAGGCTTTAAATTAAAGTAGCTTTAATGTCATCCACAAAAAAAATTATCAAAATCTTTAGAGGTGTTCTCGAGAATTGTGTGATTTGTTTTACCGTTGTCTTTATTCATCAAAAATTAGTTTTTGTGCAAAATATTTAAAACATTTAATAATAATTTCAAATAACCGTTTTCGGAAATGGCGTTTTCAAAAAAATCCAAAAATCTGTGGAGTCGTTTTTTAAAAAATATTAAGATTTTCAAAAAAAAAATTTTGTTGGTCTAAGAAACTGAAAAAAAAACACGATACCATCCTAAAAACGATACTTATACCTAGTTTGAAGAATATCCAACAAACCTAGAGAGACTCGGTGGCAGGAAGGCAGACAGACGGACAGAATTGCGAGACCCACTTTTTTTATGTCCGTCATCATGTTTGATCAAAATCTCGATTTGAATTCTTTTACGAATGTAAGACTTACCTTAGAGTACCCATTTTATTTATTTTATTTTATTAAGTCATATACTAGCCCCAGGAAAAATGCATTTTCACAAAATTCCGACAGCAGATTTTTAAATACATCAATTAAAACTATTTTGCATAAAGAATACACAAATTTCTATTCGTTATTTCACAAATCGAAGGGTTCTGTGACAAAAAAACAAGTGTTTAAAAGTGGAATAAACTTGTTCTTCACTTCATGGAGTTAGAAACAATTATTTTGCGCCACTTTTAAGGGTATGTTCTCGCCACTAACTGAAAGAGAAAAACGACGACTCATACATATATCTACACACCAATACAAAACATGTTTACAAAATTTAAAAAAAATTGTTTTGAAAAGTCCTACGAGAAAATCGACCAGCTTTGAAAAACTATACAAGTAAAACTAGTTAGCTAGATATTTCTATATATTGGAAATCAAAAAAAGCATTAAATTTAGTTTTTTGTCACGTATTTTGTCTCTTTGGACCACAGTGCGACGATATTTATGTAAAAAAAAGAAAAAACAAATCGTGGAGTTTCAACTCAACTTTTTTTTTGTTGTAAATAGAGAATCACCTTAGTCCAACCAAGCTCAATCATCACTATGTCGAATGGCTTTCACCGGCTTAAGGAGATTCTACTGTAATTGTTTTGCGGGTACTTTTTTACAGACCTTAACATGGTGGAAAATGACCATGCAAAGCAATGCGTTTAATACAGCACCGCTTGGTGATTGGTGAATAGCATCAGTATGTGCCCGGCACACTCATGATTCACACTTTAGATTTTTTTTTGTTTTTTTTTTTTTGTGTTTATGTGGACCTTGTTTTTAAAGCGCATTGGAATTAATTATCTTGATTAGCTTTTTTATAATTCGCTCATCCTCAATATTTCGATTTGCAATATTTTTTAGAATAAATTGATATAATTATGTTTTTTTTTAATTCAAAATTTAGCTATTTAATTAGTTTTATGTTGACAATTATTCTAAATTAACAAATAACAACATAAAAATTAATATCTTTTATATTTCTATTTGATGTAAAAATCAAAAAAATAAGTATACACTAAAACCCGCTTATAGCCAAAAAAAAAAAACATTTTTTCCTAAATTTTCCTTTATAAGGCCTCGTTTTTGAATTGTAAACTATTTTCTAATTTGAATTTCCTAAATTTAAAAAAAAATATTAAAATCTAAGCAATTCTCCCGGGTTCTTGAATAAAATGCTATATGAAACTATAAAATATTAAGTTTGTATATCCTTTTATAATTTTGTGTCACCATACCGATTTATAGCGATTTTTGTCATTCTCATCAAACACAAACAAATTATTATTAAAAAAAAAATTACTTTTTTGAAAGTAAATGTATGCTAATTAAAAAATTCTTATCGTATGCTTCATGCATTTCCGAAGGGATATTATATGAAAAATGAAAAAAACGATGTTATGCAATGAAACAGTTACCCGGGAAAGTATGCAATATGAAGAAAAAAGAAATGTATTTCTTATCTCATGAAGCGACTTGGACAACAATGTAGCAGTTTTATTATTATAAAGGTAACCTAAAACAATTACTTTGCAACCGCTCTAAGGGTGGTTATTAGCAGCCCTTCATGAGTTTATCACGCTCATAATTCAAATAGTCTTTTTTTATCTTATTTCGAAAACCTTTGCAAAAAATGAAGGGAGAGCAGAAGTACCAATTCTTGCATGTGTACACACTGTTACACTCACTTTCTTATTTTTTAATAAATAGTACTACAAAACAACACGGCTTATTTTTTATAATGCACCTTTGAGTCATGATCACAAATGAACTTTTTCTGTAAAATATTTCTCATTGCCCTGCTTTTTATCAAAATGTTTATAAATACATTTCCAAAAAAATATTTTAGTATACTCGTATTATTTGTTCAATTGAATGCACAACGAAAGAATTTAATTTGTTTCAGTAAATAAATTCTGTGTTTATGATTTTAAGTTATCTCTTACTGTCTTTACGATTGCATATGTATATAACAAAGAGAGATATCCCTGTGATTTTGATACCTTTGAGAATCATAAAAAAAATGCTTGCTACTTGATGTCATTGATAAGCGATCGTAAAACAAACACGCAAAAAAAAAAAAAAACTTTTAATACTTATAAAAAAAAAAGATTGTGCTAGTCTGTTTATTTGGGTGTAGCTACCAAATTATTTTGGCGGCTTTATTTGACATTTATGTTTGATCATCAAAAAATTTATGAAATTAAAATTAAATTTACTTCATGATCAAATCTACGAAACCCCATAAAATTGCGCAAATAAAAACTTAAATTTTTTGGCAAGGTACCTAGTCAACCCATTTATCGAGCCTGTCTTCTAGCACTTTTGCTAGATGCAGGTATGATTAACATTATATATATATATATATATATATATATATAGGTATGATTAACAATATATTTATATTTAAT